>FXXK01000452.1:302904-330840 GCA_900184695.1 Betula pendula
ATATAATATAAATAATATGGAGAATTTAATAGTTTGATTCGATAAAAAGAAGGGTCATTATTGTATTAAAGTAACTAGGACATCATGTGAGACGAAGGCATCTTTGAACATTGTCATCTAGCAAATTTCCAATAGTTAACAATCCAATTTTTAGTCACATGACCCAAAAAAAAAGATTATAGCTCGTTTGTCAACCCATCTTTCGAAAATTATCTATGGCTATTAATCACTAAGGTATGAAAGGAGAAGTTTTCATAGAAACTAATTTAAGAACTTCAAATCTCAAAAAGGGTCTTGCTATATGAAAATAACCGAAATAAATACTCTTACATTGTATACTTTTAATTGTCTTAGTCATATAAATTATTGTCATAAGTTCTAATTTCCAACGAACATCACATATCACGAGATCGCTTTTAATATGTTATATGGCATACGGTTGAGGTCCTCGTTCCCTCAGTTTGTTAAAGGCCTTAATTAGTAAAACTAAACTAACAATAAAATTTTGGTCCCAAAGTGCAAAAAATTGAAAGAGACACGTGAGAAACCCCCCCAAAATGTTGAAACCCTCCCGATTCTAATTGCATGTCCAACAAACAACCATCTAAAAACGACAAGATGGTGAAGGACGACACAGTAACCGACGGCAGCAAGTTTCCTGCTGCAATTAAAATACTACTCAATATTTTTAAGTAGTATATTTTCTATGTGACGCATTTTACAATTCAATGCTTGTTAAAAAAAACAAAACAAAAAATAAAGAAAATTTAAGAGAATACTACTTGAAATATATCTCTAAAGAAAGCTTTACATGTACGCCCTTCAAATTTTTTTTGGGAAAAAGAAAATATTTTTAACTTTAAGAAAAGTCGTCATGTACCATTCAAATTACCAAAAATTGTTAATATCTTCCCAAAGCCAATAGAAAAGACAAAAATAACCTTACAAATTTTTCAATAAGACAAAAATATTCCATATAAATTCGAGAATAAAAAAAAAAACGAAAATATTTTATTTTATCTTTCAAAGAAAACAATGAATTTTTTTAAAAAAAAAAAAAGAGAAAAACTTTTAAATATTAAAATTTTAAACTAATATTTTAATTATTATTTTTTAAATATTTAAATTTGATCAATTGGGTGTAGTTTTTTTACTTTTTTTAAAAAAAATTAGGATTTTTTATTTTATTTTATTAAGGCATTTTCATTAATGAAGATGACATTGACAAATTTTAGTAATTTAAATTATATTATCTCAATTAAAATTTTAAAAAATTATTATCATTTGAGAGGTAAGTTAACTTAACCTTTAATTTTAATTGAAGCAAATATTTAACGCGAGAGTATTTTTTTTTTTTTTAACTTTATTTTGGTGCCAGGTTCTCTACGGCCTCCAAGCTAGGGGTGCCCAACGGTTGCGGTTGCGGTTTTATGGGCAATAACCGCAACTGCAACCGGTGTACCGGTTATTTAATTTTTTGTACCGCAACCGCACCGGGACCCGGTTGTGGTTGCTAATAACCGGTTTAATATGTTATAGATTACAAAAAAATTATTTTTTAATCACTTTTTCATCAAAAATTATTTCAAATAAGGGAGTGAAAAAAAAAAAATTGTTATATTTATTGTGGAACAAATTTATATTCTTCTTTTCTTTCCTTTTTTTTTTTTTTTTTTTTTCTTGCTCCTGCAGCAGGATGCAGGGACTCCTGCTGCAGGGAGCTATTTTATATATATAGTATATATTCGGTTATCCGGTTAATAACCGGTTTTTCTAAAATTAATAACCGCAACCGCAATCGGCCTAACCGGTTATTCCGGTTGCGGTTATTTTCGGTTTCCCGGTTTTCCGATTTGTCCGGTTATTCGGTAATCCGGTTATTTCCGGTTATAAGCGGTTAATAACCGCCCCGCTTGAACACTCCTACTCCAAGCCATGTTTTGATGATATTCTAGAAATCAAGAAAGTTGACTGACTTAAAAATATAAAAATAAATAAATAAAAAAAAGTTACTGAATGTCAAAAGACTCAAAACACCAAGGACAAGCAGGGGGACCCAGCCACCAAGGGTATAAGTGGAAAATGGATCCCTCTCAAGTTCAAAGGAACGGAGAGGATCTATTCCTTATAAGTGGGGGACATTCCCCCCCCCCCCCTCTCCCCCCAAAAAGTTTCAATTTTTTCTTTAAATTTATACTTTTTATATATTTATTCATTCAAAATGATAATTTTATCCCTCTTAATTTTTTTTTTTCAAATTTATCCCATATTTTGACATAAAAACTGAAAATATCCTTATTTATTTAGTTTTCTCCATAATTAAGACTCCAACTAACTTCTAAATTGCAAAACTCTAATTTGATTTGAAATTTTAAAGTTTTCCAACGTCATGTCAAGGTATCAAAATTACTTATACAAATTTTTTGATTCAATCTTTCATATGTCTTTTCTCTCTCAAAATAACATCGCCTTAATATAAAGCCGTGATTCTTATTTTTTGCAAATGGAGTCTCTCTCTTTCTCTCTCCTAGAAGATGATAAAGCAAAAATTGAATAATATGATTTTTTGAAGTTTTATGTACTAATTAATTGCTACAATAATAAAAAATACATATAAAGAGATTATATGTATTTGTTTAAGTTTGTCCCTCCACACCACAAATTCTAATTCCGCTCCTGAAGACAAGCTTCTCTATGCGACACACATCACAATAAATATACTATATCTTCATATATATTTTAAAACAATTTTTTACCTCTTAATTATATCTATTTTCTTTTCCTAACTAATTCATTAACTTTAAATAAATTAACTAACAATTTATTTAATCTCTTATAAATTAATTAATCCAAACATTAAAGATTATTTTCATTTTACCATTTCAAATTCCATTAATTATTATTTTTCTTTTTAATTACGAATTTGCCCCCATTTTTCTTTCATTTTCTTTTCACCATCCGCACTATCATTTTATATTGGTAGTAATTTGGTACTACTAGCATTATTACCTTTATCACTTGCAATTTAAAATAACTCCTTTAGCCAATATAAAGTCGTCTGATTTTTAAATTATCCGTAATAAAGTTAGAGCCTAAAATAAATTTTTTAACAATAAAATCAAAGGCGCTAAACTAGATTTCATCAACCATAATTCAGTTCCATAATATTCATGTTCCTCCCTGAATTTCTCCAAGATTATTAATTGGTCTATAAAATATTATAAATTTAGTCTAATTCTTAAAATTTAAAATTTATTTATTCGGGAATAAAAATTAAAGGTGCTATAGAAGATTAGTTGTTTGTCGTTCGTCCCACTGAAAGCTAGTCGTTCATCCCACTAAAGGTCAGCCCCCTCAATCAGGTTTTCGTCCCAAATCTGAGATGAAGACTTAATCTTTGTCTCATATTTGATGAATACGATTTTCAACCCTTTTGCCAAATTTCGCCTTTGACAATTTGGAGGTGAAGGTGGACGAAAATAACATCCGTCGAAAAGAAGTTAAAGGTGATTTTGAAGCTCCAACAAAAGCAAGGGCGAAAAGTGCCTCAGTCACCTCCAATCCCTGCCCCTACTTGTAACTTGTGTGGTGCAACGCTTAAGAAAAAAAAAAAAGGTTTTGGTGCCACAATTTAAATAGGAAAATCTTACCGATACATTCTTTTATTATAATGCTCGTACAAGTTGAAAGATACAGTAAAATTGTTAAACACACTTGAAAGAAAGGATGCATTTGCCCATTGTTGCAAATGTATCTATTTTAGGGAACATATCTCTTGTTATTGCTAGGATCTATCATAGCTTGATGAGAATCTTCACACAATCAGGTTGCTTCAACATCTCAAACGCTTTATCTATGTCTTCCAATGAAACTTCATGAGTCAAAAGTTCATCAAGTTGGATTTCCTGTAGAATTAAATACAAAATCACATTTCAAAAGTTGTCAGAATATAATATGATTTTTAAAATGTTTAAATTCATTCATTTTTATTGGTATATATTTTTGAATTAAATAATAATTTAACATTATATCATAACAAAAATTTAAAGTAAATTCAAAATTTGAACACTAACTTTTCAATTTATTTACATTTTTAATTAAAATATTTCACGTATTAATTATCATTGTCTTCGGTTTAATTTTTTGAAACAACAGATGATTTAACACACATTGATTTGTAAAGTGAAATATGGAAATTTTGCATGTGCATATAAAACCCTTTTTTTCTCAATAAGAATTCACCTTATTTTTGCATTTGTCGATTATAATAGGAAGGTCAGTTTTGGTTTTGATCCCTCCAAAAATGCACCCCTTCAAATTTCCACCAATCAAGAGGGGAAGGAAATTAATCTCCACGGTTGGACAAGTTCCTGCGCCAATTACTAATGTTTGTCCTTTTCCCTTATTACCAACATCAGCAAATAAGGTAGGTTAAAAACAAATAAATAAATAAACATATAAATAAATTCATTAAGGATCCATTTGGTTTAATAGTTTCAAAACATGGTTATAAATATTTGGTAAAATCATGCATGGTCTGACTTTTAAAATTACAGTTTAGTCTTTAAATTATGTATTTTTTTTTTTAAAAAAAAAAACATACTCTCTCACCTGCAATTTGAAAGTATTAATTTTTTTTAACGTTTTTAAACCGTAACTTTTTTTTTAGAAAAAAAAAAAAAAAAAAGCACTCCCGAATGGAGTACTTTTTCGCGATTTTGTTTAAAAACATAATTTTTAAACTACAAAATGGCAAGGTCAAACATATTTTAACTTGAATATTTGAATTGGTAGACATACCATTTTTGTGGCTAGGAGAGCTTGATTGACGAAGGGTGCGACACCGGTGCACTCAAAGCAATAATCGACACCCATTCCGGCGGTTACCTCTTTGATTAGCTCGGAAATGGGCTTGTCACTTTCATCGGGGTTTATAAAGTCAGTCATTCCAAAAGCTTTTCCCTTTATTCTTTTTCTCTCATTTTTGTCAATGCCAATTATCTTTGCTGCCCCTTGTATTCTAGCCCCCTCTACGACCTGCAATTTTACAAGGACATATATAATTTTCCAACTTCCTTGATTCACCATTGGTAAGATAATTTTTTCTTTTATTTTTTAGTGGGTAAATCTTCGATAATTACAGCCACCAAAACCAGGAAGTACAAGAGGAAAACACACATGCATCAATCCAACTAGTTAAATAACCTCAAGGTTGAATATGGCTTTACAAGAATAAGTATCTCCTATAATATTTTTGTTTGGATAGCAGAAAATTCCTTATAATTGTTAAAGAGTCTCGATAGGACATATATTTTCGGGTAAATAGGCCCCATTGGGAGCCTCTCATGTAGGTCAAGCAATTGAGGGGATCCCAAATTGTGGGATCTGTTCGGTTTTAGAAGCTTATGTTTGGCTTTGTTTGTTAATGCATTTCAAGAATTTTTTTTTGTGTTTGGTTTGAAATTTGTTATAATGTGAAAATTATTTTTATGCTTTTTAGAGTGATTTGTATTTAGATTGTTTATTAATATTTTTGTTTTAAGAACAGGAAAAAAAAAAAGTTTTAATAAATGAAGCATCTACTCTTTTAAAAAAAAGTCAACTCCTCGAATGGGAGGTGGCAGCCGGACCACACACAAGTGATTCGGTTCAGAATGTTCGATCCACCCCCAAACAATTGGGGGGTTCAACAACCACCTCTTCTTCTAATTTTTTTTTTCTTTCTTTTTTGAATTTATAGGGCTATTCTTATCTTATTGAAAGAATTTTTAAATTATTTTTACATTTTTATTAGCCTTAAAAAAAATTATTAACAATTTTTTTGTAGTTTGTAAAGCAACATTAACAACAGAATCATGTAAACTCACATGAGAATGATATCATAGGAACGCAAACGATGACAGAATTAAGCAAAAGGCATACATACCCCTAATCCAACGGCACCAAGACCAAGAACAGCAACGGTCGATCCTTTCTCAATCGCAGCTTCCTTCCACGCGGCGCCAAATCCAGTGGAAAACCCACAAGAGATCAAGCTAGCATGTGGCAGAGCTACACTCGGATCAACCTTGACAACGTAATTAGCGTCGACAACCATGTACTCCGACCACGTTCCGCAACTTAAAACGTGGTACAGCCTCTGCCCTTTCACCGACATTCTTGAAGTGTCATCGGGCATCAGACCGCTTAAGGGCACAGGGTATTTCAGGCACAAGTTCGTCTTCCCTGACAAGCAATTCTCACACTCTTGGCACTCGCCGATGTATGTTGGAATCACAACATCTCCTTCTTTTATATCCCTTACTTCCTCTCCCACGCTCTCTATCACACTGGAATGCCATAAATTTGGATCAAAATTGAGAGGACTCGAAAAAGACTTAAGCTTCCTTTTAAGATTACTTCAAAATTATAGGTTAGAAACTTCAAAAGAGAGCTTACCCAACACCTTCGTGTCCTAGAACTCGAGGGAAAAGAGGCTGTTAGAAGAACAAGAAGCAACAATGTCAAACCCTCCAGCCAAAAAATGTTTAAACAAAGTTATAGGACAAACACACTGACACTGTGACACACAGGCACAAAGTTCAGCAATGAAGATTTTCTTTTCAAATCATGTTTAAAGTTGGATCTCTTAGATTGTAAACAATTTCTTTGAGGTATGCCCGCGGGCGAAAGCTCAATCTTAATTCTACTAATGCGAAGAAAACGCTTTGTACGTACAGTATCCTAAAAATTTAGTTGGATAAGTCGCTTGGCACGATATCCTGAAGATCTAGTTGAAGCAAAGCGCGAATTATAATTCTTTTTTTTTTCTATAAAATAAAAAAAGTTCTGAAAAGGAAATACTAACAACTGGGAACCCTTCTTGGCATAAGATGTCGGTGTGACACAAACTAGCATATAGGATTTTGACGCGAACTTCAGATGATTTAGGAGGGTCAACTTGTATCTCCTCCACCTTCACTGGTTCCCCAATTCCCCAACACACCGCCGCTGCCACCACCACCGGGGCAGAGATCAGACACAGAGAGTGAGAGTAATGATTTAATTAAAACAGCAACAATATCAAAGGAATTAATGGTAACTTTTAACCATACGAGGTTGGCTTTATTTTCTAAATACAGGCATACCTTTGCATGTTATGATCACCTGAGAGACGCTCTTCGACATTGCCCTGCAATCCTCAAGGATCTACAGCTTTGGATTTTTTACTCCCTTCTTTACATATATATATATATATATATATATGAATGCCAGTTCTTTCCACCGATCACGTCAGCTATGGAAATTTGATAAAAGTTATGGTCCCACATGCCATAATTGAATTCTTCTATAATGCTTTCTAAAAAAGACATTAATGGCACTGTTAGTTAAACCCATTGACACTTATATTTATTCTATGAATTTTCGCACTACCTCATCATGTGAACCAGTACCAAACGGTCAAGCTTTGAAAACTTAACATACCAAATGGTCAGGCTTTAAAAACTTAACAAAAATTATTTCTTCTAATAATTCAGTATTGTTTTTAAGTGAGCATTATTGAAAGAGAAATTATGTACACAGTATTTTATACTCTATCAAAAATACTCTTCATGTAAATTCACAATGCATAAATTGCGAAAATGTGTAATGAACTCTTAAAAGATTAACAAACGGTGCCATTATGGATATATTTGACAAGGGTCAGGTTATTACTATTTAGTGGGTTTTACTGTAGCAGAGGTGAATGCTACAGTAAAACCGCAGGGTACGCCACAGATATGAGTCTTAAATTGTTGAGTTTCAAAAATGGAAGTAAATAGACGGCTGGGATTTCATTAGATTTAATAAAGCAATAGAAATCTGATTGTTGCTAGCATTTCTCGGAAACTGAAAAAATAATTAGCTTTTACAATCCATGCTCTCAACGCAAGGCTGCAGCTTTCACGTGGCCGTACCATGTGGCTTTACTGTAGCTGTCGACCCTCCACGGCTTTGCCAGAGTTTTAATGTCAGGAAACAAGTTGATGATATAATTTATCCAAAATAAAATATTCATATACATTTCTATTTGTAATATAAAGATATAGACAAAAAAAAAAAAAAAAGTCCGAGTGTATAGGTCTTTTTCAGTCGGCATTTGTTTTTTTCAATAAACATTTTCACGTAGCTGTCGACCCTCCACGTCTCTACGGAAGAAAAACATATATTTTGCCTTTTAAGGGCAAAATATCGTTGGGAATGTCATTCGGAATTATTTCAGAATCATTTGAAATTATGAAATTAGTATCCTTAGAAGTCGCTACCTTTTTCAGAAAATCAATTTCATTTTAACTTTTGAGCTTTATTTTATCTCGGTCCAATCTTCTTAGCACTTTAGAAAAAATAATATTATGATTATAGTTGTCTTCATAATTTTCCCTTTTCCAATTTATATTTTCCAACACATAATGCCTTTGTATTTTTATATTTTTTATAAGTTCTGCAGAAACAAATTACATAAAAAAAAAAAAAATTACACATAATGCCTTTGTAGGCCGGCGATAACTTGTAGGGATAAATACATTTTTTATCTTTGTGATTTACAGTTTTGACAAATAACTCTCTGAGTTTTAAAATGTGATTAATCACTCCTTAGGGCCGGTAAGCAAAACAAAAACAAATTAACTCATAAAATTATAAGAGTTGATAAAATCTATTAATGTACTAAATGAGGGTGACCGAATAACCTCAAGGTTATTAGGGGTGGTTCGGTCATTCTTCAATTTCATTTATTTATTATTATTATTATGTTATTTTTGAGTGGCTGAACCACTTCTAATAACTATGGGGTGGTTTGGTCACCCATTTTAATCGGCCTTATTTGTATTGATGTGGCACATTAACGGATTATGTCAATTTTTCTAATAATATGGACTAATTTATTCTTTTTTACTTACTTCAAAAAGTGATTAATCACTATTTAAAACTCAAATAATTATTTATTAAAACCTCAAATCACAAAGACATAAAGTACATTTACCCCTAACTTCTAATCTCACCAACAAAAGAGAGACCTAGAGCATAAATAAAATACAGTCATGTCACGTGTGATGCTACCGGGCCATTTATGATGCCTTTTTAGGGTTGAAAATAGGGAATCTAGACCTTTTTGTGTTTTCCTTTTTACTTTTTGTTTTTCATGCTAACAAGAAAGGGTATGTTGATAATAGATTTTGAAAAGTATTTTTTAGTTTTTTTTTTTGTTAAAAAAAAAGTTTTAATATGATATAACAGTGAGAAATGTTTTTTTGATGAGGTCGTTTTAAGTCATTTATTAATGATTTTTAAAAAATTGTATCTTTATTTTAAGAGTCATGATTAATATCAGCCCAGGCTGAAACACTGTTTGTTTCAGCCTGAGTTAAATCAGAGGAGAAAAAAAAATAATAATAAAATACACTGTTCACGGGCCTATGGACAGTAAAATCACTGTTCATGTGCATGGGCTGAAATGCTATTCATTTCAGCCCAGGCTGTCTTTTATCTTTACTCTTATTTTAAAGACAAGAGGCATTGTTAAACAAGGTCATAGTATTGCATAGTCATAGGACTGTAAAAGAGAAGAGATACTTGTAAATATGCTTGAGTTCGGCTCGGATTAGCATGGCTCGAGATCAGTTCGTTTGTTAAACGAACATAGCTTGAATAAAATATTTAAGTTCGTATAAATTTAGGCTCGGCTCCTATAAATTCAATTCGACTCGTATAAGCTCGTATAACTTCACTTTTCTTATTTTTATAATATTATTTTTAACTTTATAATGAGAACATGTTTAATATTTAATAAAATAAAAAAAATGTTATTTGTAAAATAATAACAATAAGTTAAATTATTGTAATTGTGAGTTTGTATATTAATATATGTGTCTTTGTGTGTATATGAGTGAGTTTATGTGTATGTATGTATATATATAAACATATAAAATTGAGACTAAATAATTTAAGATTTGAGTTAATTTATCTAATTACTCAAACAATAAATTTTAACCATAATTAAATAATTAATAATTAGTATTAATTTTTTTAAAAAAATATTAAACTATCATAACATTTACTTTATATATGGAATAACTAAATTAATTGAGTAGCTCGTAAACAAAATCGAGCTCGTTCGAAAAATAAATGAACAGAGTTTGAACAGATTATCTCGTTCGGTGAAAAACTCGAGNCATGTTTAATATTTAATAAAATAAAAAAATGTTATTTGTAAAATAATAACAATAAGTTAAATTATTGTAATTGTGAGTTTGTATATTAATATATGTGTCTTTGTGTGTATATGAGTGAGTTTATGTGTATGTATGTATATATATAAACATATAAAATTGAGACTAAATAATTTAAGATTTGAGTTAATTTATCTAATTACTCAAACAATAAATTTTAACCATAATTAAATAATTAATAATTAGTATTAATTTTTTTAAAAAAATATTAAACTATCATAACATTTACTTTATATATGGAATAACTAAATTAATTGAGTAGCTCGTAAACAAAATCGAGCTCGTTCGAAAAATAAATGAACAGAGTTTGAACAGATTATCTCGTTCGGTGAAAAACTCGAGCTCGGCTCGTGTTAAAAATAAAAATTAAATGAACAGAACTTGAACATTCAATACTCGACTCGATTCGGCTCGGCTTGGCTCGATTACAACCCTATGCATAGATAATAGTACTTCTCTATAATTAAAGTTTAGTCAATAACCTCCTCTTTCGATAGTGTCTACGATTATAAACAAGGATTATTTCAATTTTCAAATGAAATAAATAATATTTATTTTATGATTATGAGTTAAAGTTAGTACATCTAACTATGTACATGATTCCACGATATTTAAAATTTTTAAAAGACATGCTTAGATTAATATCATGTACACAGTTAAATTTACCAAATTTAAATTTTCACTGAATCCTATTTCAAAATGAATATCATCTATATCTGATTTGAAATAGAGACCTATTCCACAATGTAGATTATAAATTCTTTTTATTTTTTTAAAGAAATTTTCGTTTATTGAGCAACGAGGAGCATTGACAGCCCATCTTCCTCTGCCTTCGCACTAAACAAAACATCCAAGGAGGAAGAAAATAGATAGGACAGGTCCACAGGCCTTACAACAAAAAGCCCAATGAGCCGAAAAGTGAAAAGCCCAGTTAACTGTTCTCAGAAGAAAATTAGAAGACCAAAAACAAATCTATAGGAAATCCGTAGGTCTAGATCCATCACAAACTTTAAATAAAACCTCCTAAACCAATGGCCCCTTTTGCTGACACTTTCTCTTCTTCTTTTTTTACTAACAAAGTTAAAAAAAAAAAAAAAATTAACAAACAACTTTAAACACAAAAATTCAAACTACTTTTGTCGCATCCAAACTTTTTTTTTTTTTTTAACCAAAACACAAAAAATACATCTTAAAAAACGTTATCAAAATACCTCCGTCACAAATTTTGATATTCAAGGTCACAAATTTAACTGTTACGTAAAAATATATGTAATATGTCACAATTTTATCATATTTTTATTTTAGTTTGTTGATGTGGTACTGTTAATTCGTTTTTTAATCAATTTAAATTTTTTTTAAAAAAAAAAATTAAAAACTAATTAGTATTATCACATCAATAAATTGGTACAAAATTGTGGTATATAACATTACTTTTATGTAAATTCAAAAGGTTAATGGATTGGTTATGCACATAACAAATTAGGGTGTATAAAAAAAAAATCAAAAGATCATCAATTCCATTTAGGAAAACTTTTTTTTTTTTTTCTGTTTAAGATAATGGGAAAATAGTTCTAACTCAAAAAAGTGCATTTGGTAATCAAGGGTACTAAAACAATATATGTTTAGAGATTTTTTTTTTCCCGTGTATATAATGCAATTATTGTCATTATTATTGTTATTTGTCACCACCACTTTCCTTCTATTATTGCTATAATCAGTATAATCATTGATTTCGTTGGATAATTCCTACAAATAGTATCTAAAAAGTTAAAAACATATCCAAACACAAAACTCCATTATTACTAAGCTTGCCTTTATTGATGAAACGTTTCATTTAATAATTTAAAACAAATCTAGACCGAGAGATGATTGAATCCATTTTGAAAAGAAAAAAAAATTACTGCTTGAAATGAATTTATAATTTTCACAAAAAGGTCAAGCCCATTTAATATCATCTCATTAAAAAATTTGTTTGACATTGCTCGTTATATACAGAAATCAAATTTGAGCACTCCATTGCCCAACTTGTTCACATTAACCTCATTGAAAAGCAACAGAATTTTTTTTTTTTTTTAAAAAAAGTTTATGCTCCTACCTACCCTTTTGTGTTTTTCTATTCATTATCAATAACTTTGACCCATCATGTTTTCTTTTTCATCTAAAAATAACGTAGGCTTGAACATCATTTCTTAGTAGATGCATGAAAATAAAATAAAATTATAAAGTGTTCTTAATTCAATTTAGTTCTCAGAAAAAAAAAAATCAATTTAGTAGAACGTGGGTCTCTAAAACCTAATTAAAAAATTAAATAAAAAAGTTTCTTGTCATACATTTTTTTTTTTTAATAAATACTCATCTCAATTTCATTCAATGATCATGAAAATATAACAAATTGTTCTAATAAAACAATATCACAAATACAAGTTGAAATATCTTCCAACCAAATATCATTTATGACATATTTAACTACAATTCTGACTAATTCATGAGATGCAAAATTAGCCTCTCGGGGAGAATGAACGATTTGGCAACTAGATAGAGATGCACTAATCATCTGAGCATCAGCCACAATCTAACCAAATCTGTTAAGGCATTAGCTTGAAAAATTTAACGCATTAACCACTTAAAGCGCATCGCCTTCCAATATGATATCTTACAAGCCTAACTCTATGCTAAATTCAATAGCCTGAAAAGCTGTCAAAGCCTCAACTGCAACTGGTTCTAGACACTCCATTTTAGTTCGACTTATAGCTGCAACAATCAAGCCATTGTGATTTCTCACGATAATCTCAATACGCAATCGCCCGTTAACTGTATCCACAGCAGCATTCTAATTGACTTTATACTTGTCATCAAGTAAAAAAAACCACCTAACATGATGATAGGATGATATATCGAATGTCTACCAAGCCAATCAAATTTGAGATAGCCGGTTCAAGAGTCCATAATTTGGGCCAGGTAATCAGGCTCTAATCATGAGTCTCAATCGGGTCATAGAAGCTAACACTTCAATTGTTTAAATAACAATTAAAGAATTACTGCACAAGATAACTTCTTACTACATTATCCTTAACTCTTTTATTATTCTCGGTAAAGAACGAACAATGTCTTCGGCTTGTTAGTGAGCACGAAGTTTGGTACAACACCAACAAACGGTCACACCCTAACATTAGGCAAAGAAAATTTAACAAAGCGTTCAACCAAAGTCGTAACCCATCAACATACAATACATAACCAAGGTCGTGCATCATTCGCGTGCACTTCATATAAGAAAGAGTATACAACCTATCAAGATTGATTCACTTTTATCATTCATACTACACCCTTTTTCGATATTTATTTTTAAAAAATATTAAAATATCTATTTAAATTTTTCTCTCATCCTTTTAAAAATTACTATTATTATTAGATCTATAAATTTATGTAGGCCCCATATATAAAACCCATTCATCCAATAATAATAGTAATATTTAAAATGATAAAAAAAATATTTAAATAAATATTATAACATTTCTCTTCATTTTGTGTAAGAACCTTTATTAACTTGAGCATTTCTTGGAAGTCTTTAGCCTGTATTATTCTCTCTTGCATATGCCCATTATTTAAAGGTTGGCCGTGCGANCCTCTCGGTGAGAATGAACGATTTGGCAACTAGATAGAGATGCACTAATCATCTGAGCATCAGCCACAATCTGACCAAATCTGTGAAGGCATTAGCTTGAAAAATTCAACGCATTAACCACTTGAAGCGCATCGCCTTCCAATATGATATCTTGCAAACCTAACTCTATGCTAAATTCAATAGCCTGAAAAGCTGCCAAAGCCTCAACTACAACTGGTTCTAGACACCCCATTTTAGTTTGACTTCTAGCTGCAACAATCAAGTCATTGTGATTTCTCACGATAATCTCAATACCCAATCACCCGTTAACTGTATCCACAGCAGCGTCCTAATTGACTTTATACTTGTCCTCCGATAGGAGAAACCGATAGGATGATATATTGAATGTCTACCAAGCCAATCAAATTTGAGATAGCCGGTTCAAGAGTCCATAATTTGGGCCAGGTAATCAGGCTCTAATCATGAGTCTCAATCGGGTCATAGAAGCTAACACTTCAATTGTTTAAATAACAATTAAAGAATTACTGCAGCAGAAGATAACTTCTTACTAATCCTTAACTCTTTTATTATTCTCGGTAAAGAACGAATAATGTCTTCGGCTTGTTAGTGAGCACGAAGTTTGGTACAACACCAGCAAACAGTCACACCCTAACAGTAGACAAAGAAAATTTAACAAAACGTTCAACCAAAGTCGTAACCCATCAACATACAATACATAACCAAGGTCGTGCATCATTGGCGTGCACTTCATATAAGAAAGAGTATACAACCTATCAAGATTGATTCGCTTTTATCATTCATACTACACCCTTTTTCAATATTTATTTTTAAAAAATATTATAATATCTATTCAAATTCTTCTCTTTTTTTAAAAAAAATTATCATTACCATTAGATTTATGAATTTATGTAGGTCTTATGTATAAGATCCATTCATTCAATGATGATAATAATATTTAAAAAAATAAGAAAATAATTTAAGTAAATATTTTAGCATTTCCCTTTATTTTCTGTAAGAAGCTTTATTAACTTGAGCACTTCTAGGAAGTCTTTAGCCTGTATTATTCTCTCTTGCATATGCCCATTATTTAAAGGTTGGCCGTGCGANTCAAATGCATTGTCACACCATCTGGAACTCCATTTTTGTCCAGATAAATTGTTTTTCATTTTTTTTTTTTTTAGAGGACTTACAAAAAACCCCCATTATTTATCGGTGCAGCGCACACAAACAAATTAAAAAGGTAGAAAAAAAAAAAGAAAAAAAGAAAAAAAAACACACACACACACATAATAATCTCATATCAAATCTAAAGGAATTGTGGCATTCAAATCTCCACTCGTCTTGCCATCAGAATTCCACCACAAAGCCCAAACTCCACCTGATTTTTATTTTTTAAGTTTATTAAATTTAATTCTTATTGATTTCAGAGTCTTATATCTTCTGCTGATTCAATCATTCAAGCGCACCTTCTCAAATGAAATATATACGGAAATCTCAACGTACGAACCCAGCAGATGGAGGGCAATGATAATACTACCCAAAAGGTATTCAAGATTTCCATCCCACTTCTCTGTTTCTTTTCCCTCCTTTTTTCTTTTGTGCGCATAATTCTTTTTCTGCTACGCTATGATTATATTGAAGATTCCTGTAGTTATTTTAGGATTTTGCTTCTGGGTTTTCTCTTCTTCTTTTTTTTCGTGGTTGGTATTGTTGTTGCTCTGTTGGGAGCTGGGAAAAGATTAGACAGCAAAAGAAATGAAATTTCTGGTCGCTTAAATTTCATTACGCGTGTGTGTATGTGTTTATTCTTCTTTTTTGCAGTTTTCTCAGTAACCAGGCAGAGGGCCATTCGTTCAATGTTTTCTGCGTATGCTTGAGTTGGGTCTATTATTTGGGTATAGATGTGGAATGGGTTACTGTCAGAATTAAGAATATAAGCACTGGGTGTTAGGATTTAGTTCGGTTAGTTGATGCACAATGGTGTTGATTTTAGTGATTTATAGGGTCGCCTATTGTTTGTATACCTAGGATTAATATGTCCAAAAGTAGCTAGACCACAAGCGCAGGCTCAAGTTTCTTGCTGCCTTTCCTGGTGCCAGTAACTGAGGCAATTGGGCTATTGAGATATCAGTTTTTCTTTTGACTTCTTATCTTTTCAAAGTACAGCCTGGTGACAGGAGGTGTGGAAAATATCTAGTTTTACTTTTGAAATCTGAAAAAATTAAGTTCAAAAGAAATACAAGAGAAATACCTAGCTAAAAGAGTAAGAAAATCATGAAGACTAAGCTCAATAGGAGATACAATTGCAATTGCTCAAAGATAAAGAGTATTGAAAAAAAAAAAGTCTTAAGCTATTCTGACGTCTTGTCACGGTTTTCAAAACTTATATCATTTCTTCTCTGGTATTCTCATAGTTTGTGACTATGAGGGTTTGCTTGATATCTCTAGTAGCAGATTGATTTATTATAAAGAAGAATACCCATAATTTGGAAATTTTGCATTGCAATAAATGTTAGATTTGACGACTATCAAAATCAACTGGCCCTTTTCATGACTACTGCGCTCAGCAACACTTAATATTAAAAAGCATGGTGACAAAAAAAGTGAAGTGCCAAGGAATCAGTGATTGTCTAAAAGGTAGTGTGCGGGATATGACTATTAACTTATCTTAGGTCGACAACCTGCATTCTTTGAATGGTTTAGGACATCAGCAAATCCAAGACCTGGTGAGTTTTTGTTGCAAGGGAAACAGCCTTAAATGGGGAACATGAATAGCTATTTGGTTCTAGGTTTTTTGATAGCCAGTATGTGACTGAAAGCTAGATCCTGTCTGTTTTGGTGAATTATCAAGTTCCATGTAACCAACTCTACTAATGGGGTGGAGGGAATCAGATCATGAATCTAAGATGGTCTACGCTACATCAGTTTCAAACTTCCTCTTTTCCCCTAACATATTTTCAATCAAGGAATGCCATTTGTGATGTTCTACTCCTTTTGGAAAAGAATTAGGGCAGGTTAGGAGTGGTTTTCCCCTTTAAATCATGTGGTCCAAGGCTAGTGCAGGTAAGCCTGTGTTTTTTTTTGGTAGGTTTAGACTACAAATTCTGGGCCCAAGCTCGATGGAAGTAATGATCATTAAACATTCTGCCATTTATGTGATCTTAACTCATGTATTTTTTAATCTTATTCAATGTGGCCCTGATTGCTGCTGCATGCTTCATTTTCCTCTAGGAAATACATGCAAGTTATATAGTAAAAAAATACAAAGTTGTCAAACCTATGTCACCCGAGAATACAGACAGTTCTGCTTTATGAATGAGAATGGTAATATGATGTCTGTTACCCTTAAATATGATATGACGGGTAGGTGTTTATAAACCGCATCTATTGAGTGTAATGAGCTAGATTTAATTGCAAGAGAGATTTTAATGAAAGCAATAAATTGTTAATGACACAAATATCTCTGAATTGTTCAAGTTTGCATTTTATGATAAGAAATATGACATGTGGGAAGTAATTAAGAACAGAAATAAACTTAACTGAACTCAACCGGCTATACTGTTGTTTTTTAGTCATCTTTAAGTTACCTATTTTGCCTCAACCAATATAGTTTTTTGTCTTTCTCTGAATGTGCATACCACAATGCCAAGTACTAGGAAATCAACATTTACAGAAAATCTTTCTACTTGAATAATGTAGACCAAATTGGTGGCGTACAGAGGTATCAATATACTTGAAATGCATTTACCAGGGAGGTAGAGCCTGCCACAGTTGAAGGTCTTTATTGGGAGATCTCTATCGAAATAAAAACAAATACGAAGCTGTATTGTTCTAATGCTTTGCATCTCTGCTATAAGAACTTTGTTGTTCTGAAACTTGAAATAGTAAAATTAGACCATTCATTAGACCTAATTTAATGGTAGTTTCATTACATAGCTTGTTTGCCAGAGTTTTGGTTTGTGGATTTGACTCAAGTGTTTGACCTAGTTTTATGTATATTTGATGGGGGCCTTTACTTGTTTGAAGGATTACTACAAAGTTTTGGAGGTTGATTATGATGCATCTGAAGAGAAGATCCGATTAAATTACCGAAGGCTTGCACTGGTTGGTCATCTTTCTTTTGTGATTGTTCCTTGGATAGTGTTTTTACATTGCTCGAGTTCTTTCCATTAAATGCAATGGGATATGGACTGAGGAAATCTACATGATTCTGTGGACTATATACAGAAGTGGCATCCTGACAAGCACAAGGATGACAGTGTTGTTACTGCAAAGTTCCAAGAGATAAATGAAGCTTATACAGGTAATTCTTAAGTGTAACCTGTGCAAAGGTCTGCATTTCCATACTATGCATATGGTCTTATTGTACTTCATTCTTTAGAAACAGTTAAATTAATGACCCACTTACAGCATTTACAGCCCTTAGAAATCAGCTGGTCTCTTTTCTTTAGTATCTTCATGAGACTGACAAGTATTTCAGGAAGCAAGACAACAGTCCTTGACTAATATTCATTTGGAGATCAAGATCTTTTACTTGGATTTTGAACTGTCCGATATCTGATTTGTGTACAGTAAAAACTGTTATTTAATCCTGGTTATGTCCATAGAGTTCCTTTCAGCATCATGGGACCTACTTCTACTCTTTAAAGGCAGATTACATCACTTGGTACAACAGATTATTAAAAAATTAAAAAAAATATGAAAATAGGTATTTTGGTCTTTAATTATTCATCACTTTTTTGGTTGGTGTAAAGCCAATGTTACATGTTCTTTGTAACATGTTTGTTTTTAGGTTATGCGGTTATATTATTGTAGAGGTTATGTGCAATAATGTGACTTCTACTCATTTCTTTTGCAGTTTTGAGTGATCCTGCTAAACGACTTGACTATGATCTAACTGGAGTCTATGAGATTGATAAGTATAGTCTGCGGGTAAGAAAATGGGAAAAATCATTTTATCAGATCTAGAAATGTCAAATTATACTTGTTTAGGTTGTTTATGAGGCCCCCTTTGTAGTGATTATTGATGCTGAATGTTGACTATCTGGGATATTCAACCCTTCCTATGCAGGAATATCTTGCCAGATTTAAAGGAATGATACTTACCTGCAATGGGCTTGGTATTAGTCATATGCCAATACGGTAATATTTTAGTTAATGTTTAGAAAATAGTCTTATGCAATAGGGTGGTGAAGTATATGATGAAGGGCTATCATGAGAGATTGTGTGTATGTTTGTTTATTTACGTTTGTGCATGTCTCTGATGTTGAGCATCTGTAATTTTAGTATATGCAGTTCTTTTCATTGTCAAGAATCAATATATTAACTCTGAAGAAGAATATATGACTACATTTTTTATTTTTTAAGATCAATAATTATATTTACAACGCGGGAAAAATCATAACGCAGTTCACTCTTGCTTCATTTCTCCTCAGAACTGCAGAATGCAGAAATGCAAGCCTATTGAGTTAGCCCATAACTTATTTCTTTAGGCAATAAGGTTTCCCCTATAACTCAAAAAGCAATATATTATATATCCTAACCGCATTTTCTTTTGAAAATAGTTGTCTGTTTTTGAACTACTAAGAAATATTTGTTCAAGTTCTTGGACTGGTTCAGACAGAGGTATCAATTATCCTTTCTAACACTCCTGCGTAAGTTTAGGAAAATGGAAAGATTTTGTTCAAATTCTCAGTCGGCATTACTGAACAGTCATGTACTCCAAACTCTATATATGTTTGCATACTCTTTTAAAACAATCGCAGAAAGTTAGTAATTGCTTATTACAATATTTAGATGTGACCTATTTGTGATTTTGTTGCTTCTAGCAGCCCATATCTGAAAGTCCTTTTGATGGCCGCTGTTGAATGCTGATTTTTTGAGAAATGGAGTGAAATTGGAGCTTTGGCCAGAAATTATTCTGAAAATATGTATATGGCTCTAGCGAGGCATAAACTTTCTAGATTTCTCCTCTTTTGTTCTGATCCATGTAGGAAGCTGATTACGTGGTTGATTGGAGATTAACTGATAATTATACCTTTCTTGGCCTTTCGGCTAAAGTCAAGTGCCAGTGAAGTCCTAGCATAGTGGTAAATGACTGAAGGCAATTGTGGGATGGTCAGAGTTTGAATTGCAGTGTTTGACCAGAAAAAATATGGAGATAAATTTGTTGTTGTCTGAAGTACAGAGCAGGCTGGGTCTGAAGCTAGAATGTGACTGGCCAGTGAAATATAGAAGAACATCAATGTGCTGTTATGCAGCTAGGGAAGTTGTGAATTCTCTTAATCATTTTCTCTTGCTTGGAATGAGAACAAGAACATCAACTTTAGATGGTTGGAGTTCAACCTCCCCGGCACCTAATTTGTTTGTTAAGGGCCATTTGGTGAAAAGGAAGTGATAGCAACTGTGCTGGAAAAGTGTGATGGTGAGGCGCCTATGCTGGAATCTGAAATGGGATGTTGGTAGAGTTCTATAAATACTTAAAATGATTTAAATTAAACATATTTAAGCATGATATTGGGAATGGATCTGATGCTCAGTTTCTATATTTGCTTCCATAGGTGGTGGGAACAGAAGTTATGGATCTTAGATGGTTAGTTCAGTCAGGAATTTGTATACACTACTGGTGAAATCTTGTCATGATAGGATCTCATAGTAGAAGTGTTATCTTGGAGTGGCTGTGAAGCTCAAGTGGTTGGCACCTGCCTGCATATCATCGCTATCTTTTTCACATTATGGTAAACCAGCATCCAGCGGGATTCTATAGAAGTTATAGAGATTCGTCATGGAGAGGCATTTTTCTTTTTGGTCTAACTGATATGGTGTAGCTGTGGTGGTGGTGATGAGCAGCATGTTAGGTTGGTTTGAGAATTAAATTTTGTGTGACCAAATTAGTATTGAAGTTGAATAAGGAAATGAATAGATGGAGAAAATAATAATAACAAATATGGTAACGAAAGCAAGAGATTGAAAAAAAAGATAAAGAAAAGAAAGAAAGAAGATGAGGACGAGTTATTATGACATGCATCCACAGTTAGATGATCCAACTCTATATATTGTAATATACACATTTATCTACGGATTTCTTAGTTGTTATGCTAATAAGTTTGTAGTAAAATTCCGATAGTCGGGTTTCTTCTCATCCATTGTTTTGCAACCGGTGACATGCTCTAAATCTTAGACTTCCTTAAAGCAAGTTTTGAGCTTTTGCTCCCATATCATGCTCTCCTAAGAAGAAAAACACATCTCATAGTTCAGGTGAACAATGGTGCTCGTCCTCTGTAGCCCCACCCTACAATGTACCCAAGCATGAAAGGACTGCCCTATCTTTACTGTCGATTACATCCTTCTGACCTCTTCCATGCCTTTTTAGACCTTTCATCCTTTTATTCACTTTAGAAAAAACATTTTTCTGATTTCTCTGCTCTTCATGAGGTTGTCTCCTTACTTTGTTGGTTATTTTCTGTCAAACTTTAAGCCTTCTGTAGTTTTTTTCAATTTTGCAAATTTTATAATTCCTATATACTGATGCAGGACGCAGCAACTGATGGAAACCAATGACTTAACAGAAAAATAAGGTTTGTACTTGCTATTCATTCAAACTTTACAATTTGCCTTCTGAATCAATTCTTTTGACATGCTGGTGTATGTAAGTCTGATACTTCTATCCATGTTGTCACAGAGTTACTATATTAATTTCAAAGCTGAATAGAGTTATCAATATGCATACCCGGCTCCCACATGCATAACACTTGAAAATGGAGGATCTGGTCCATTTTGTAATGTTAGATCAAAATGAGTGTTGTAAGTAAAATGATTACTCATGATATAAAGGCTGATTCAGGTGGATGTGAGATACATGTTGGATGTTTCTAAATGATGGGTTGAGATCTTTTGTATAATTCACATTTAGTTTGTAGTTTGTACTTGCTATTCATTTCACCTACCACCTCTCTAGTTCCACTTTTTTGACAATTGTATTCATGTAGTGATTTCTTCTTTGTATCCCCCCAAAAAGAATAAAAAGATAATAGCTGCAATTTAGGAGTTTTGGAAGAAGATTCCAATGTATTTAATGTGATGTATTTAGAAAGAACACAATGCTCGATATTTCGATGATTGTGAGAGGACGGTAACATAACTAAAAGCAATTATGCTCAAATCTGTGTGTTTGGTGGATGATTGTCTTCAATTGTTTCTGATTCTCCAATTCTTAGAATTTCTTGATGTGTTCTTCTACTTTTTTCAAATTGGGTGTTTCTCTTATATACTTCTCGTGTATTTGGGTTGCACTTCTTTGCTTGTTTTAATGAGATTGGATTACTTATTAAATAATTGTTTTTTTAAAAAAAATAAAATAAAATAATAACAAATGTTAGAAAATACATTTTCTCACCACTATCTTACCCTAATGTGACTGTGTTAATCAGTTTTTTTTTTTTTTTTAATCTTTTAACAAGAACTGATTCACACTGTCACATGATAAGATAATGGTGGGACAAAGAATGATGTAGATTCACATGAGTGTCTATCAACAGTCCGGAGCTAGAGTTAGAATTCTGTTTTGTTCTTATTATTGCTAAATAATGTAAGGAGAGGAGAAGAAGATGAACTCCGAAATCCACTCAAAAGTGCTCTTAAATCCTGATTATATTTCATCTCTTGATGTTAATATTTTCCTGGTGGCCTGACCTGCACAATCTTAAAACACTGACATCATTAACAATATAAGTGTTCAATAAATGGCTCAAGATCATCAGTAATGTTTGAATCATAAAAGTTACTGATGCAGCCTGAAGAAATTTGGATCTCGTTCAAGAAGTTGAAAAAGATACAATGATGATCAAATGTGAACGTATAAAACAGTTGTAGTGTAGCTCATATTCTTAATGGATACTGAATGTCCTAATCTTTTATTGCCGAATCTTGATCTGGACAAAAATTTTCGTGGTGCATAAAGGGCATATTGAAAGTTGGTCCAATATGACCACTCAATAATCTATATAAATGAGAACCCAAGGATTCTTTTCTTTATGTAAGCATTACTTTCCTTTTGTATGCCACACGACACATAAATGGAAATTTCGGCCTTCAACCTTTCTTGCCATATAAATAATAAGAATTTCGAAAAAGTCCGGGTCGCAATGGCGAAATATGGGTTGACTGAATGAAAAAACAAAAAAATTATATATATATATATATATATATATATAGATCCCAAGGATTCTTTCCTTTGTAGCATTACTCTCTTGTTTTGTACGCATGCGACAATTGTGAAATTTCAGCCCTCAACTTTCTTGCCATATAATATAAGAATTTCGAAAAATTCAGGTCGCAATAGCGAAATATGGGTTGACTGAATTAAAAAAACAAAAATTATATATATATATATCTATACTATAAGAATCCCAAGGATTCTTTTCATTCTGTAGCATTACTCTCTTGTTTTGTACGCAGCGACAAATTGTGAAATTTCAGCCCTCAACTTTCTTGCCATATAATATAAGAATTTCGAAAAAGTTCGGGTCGCAATAGCAAAATATGGGTTGACTGAATAAAAAAAACAAAATTAATATATATAAATATATATATATATATATATATTAGATATGATATATTAGGAAGCATAATGGCCCTAATTATAGAGACAGCTTTCTACTCCGTCTTTCATCATCTTTTTTTAAAAAAAATAAATAAATAAAAATTATATTGGATATGATGGCCCTAATTATAAGAGATATATGCTATCTACCGTCTTTCAATCATCTTTTTTTTAAAAAATAAATAAATAGAATTATATTGGGATATGATGGCCCCTATTAAAGAGACATGCTATTTAACCGTCTTTCATCATTTTTTTTTTTTTTCAAATTTATATTGATATGTCTCATGTATTCAATAGCGATTTTTTTTTTTTTTTTTTTTTAAAAAAGCTTAAAGATGAATAAAAAAAAAAAGAAGAATTCTCCTTATTATATGGGATTGGTAGCGTTAATAAAAAATTAAAAAAAAAAACAAGGAACGTCGAGTTTTAAATCAATATCTAATAACAAATTAAACCCATCATTAGCAATTCTAAAATTTGACATCTGAAATTCATCAAATCCAACCGGTGGATTACGCAATTGCATACTTCGTTTTCTGGGCACTAGTGGAGTAACAAACACAAAATCTAAAAGAAATTTCAAAAAAACAAAAAAACTCATTTTCTTTGCTTTGTTCTTGTTGTTGTTCAATCGGAGAGAAAGATTCGAATATGGTCGAGGAAGGAGAGGTGTTGCGGCCTATCTTTGCGCTTCACATAACCTCTGGTCTCTCTCTCCGTATACGCGCTCAGCCCCTTCTTCTCATTCTTCCTCCACAAATCCATCGCGTAGCTCCTGTGCGCATAGTACGCCTCCGCGCGCGTAACATTCACAGAATCATCATCACCGTCTCCATCAACATGATGAATATCCTGTGGCTGTGGCTCCAGCTGAATGGGGAGCCTCTCGTAGTGGCCACGCGTGGTGCCCTCCAACTCGTCCATTCTGGCCAGTCCCCTAAACGACACGGCGTAGAGCTCGCCGCGCACGCGCTGGCCGCACCCGGGGAGATTGAGGAGGAAGGGGACCCGGTAGGGCCCGCAGACGAGCGGGAATTTCTCTGCTGTGCGGTAGCTGCCCACCAGGGCCGCGTCTCCGGTTCGCATCAGCTCCTGCATCAGCGCGTGGTTGGAGAAACCCCGCTTCAGCGTCCCGTACGTGAAGATCAGGTTGGCTCTACGCTCATCATCTCCAACCTCAGCAACCATGTTTTCCGGTAAAGCTCGAGAGAGAGAGAGAGAGGATTCGGCTGAATTTGAGATTGAGATTTGGAAATGCGATGAAGGAGTCCTATTTATAATGGGTTTGTTCAGGGGCTTTGCAATCTCCACAAAACTAATTTAAATTGTAAGGTCACTTCATACAAAAATAACTTTGAGAGAGAGAGAGAGAGAGCGGGGAATTATTTTATTTTATTTTGTTGTATTAATTAATTTATATATATTGTCATATTATTTAAATTTTTTAAATGATATTATAATATTTTAATTAGTATACTATTAGATTTATAAAATTCAATATAGATAGATAGAATATTGTTTATCTTGAAAAACTGATCTAAGGGGACGATGGAGACACGCCCCTTGAGAGGAATAGGATCCTCTCCAGTTCAAAGGAACGGGGGGAGCGGTCCAGCAAAACTCAGGAGTTTTTGTAATTAAAAATTTTTAATTACAAAAATGCCCCTGAGTTTTTGCTGACCGGCCCCCCCCAGTTCCTTTGAACTGGAGAGATCCGTTCCCCCTTGAGCTCCTCTCTTCCATAAAAAATTGTTTAAAAAGGTTTTTTAATCTTTAAATTCGTTAAAAAAATATAAAATACTACATGCACTTACAAGTGTTTATTCTTAACTGCACACTCCTTAATATGACAATAAAAATCACTATTAAATTTGAATGAACACTATTAAATTTTAATCTAATGGTGATTTTCATTACTTACGTCATAAAGTGTGCACTTAGTATTAATTATTTGGAAATGTATATAGCATTTTTCGTTAAAAAAAATATAGTTCAAGTCTTTTTTTTTTTCTTCTTCTTCTTCTTATTTTGGCCAATGGAACAAAAAAAAATTGATACATTCCGACTTCATAAAGTTAAATTTCTAGTTTCTTCCATAATTCCTTTCGATTTCACTTAAATGAATACGGTCCTAAATCTGTGTGGATTTTTTTTCTTTTTTAACTTTATTTTTTAAAAAATGTTTGCACAATGGAAGAAAAATAATAAAATGAAATTTGAACTAATGACCTCTATTTCATGAAGCATGGTCTCCAAACAATTTTTTTTTTTTTTTTTGAGTGAGAATCTGCCAAATTTCATTAATAATAAATCAGGAGCATAAAGCTCTTACAATAGAAGCTTAAACCGCAGATTAAACATAGCACAAACGCTATGAAATTACACAGCCATAGACTGGACAAAAGCATCTAACAATTAAAGAACTGTCTATGATTATAACCACCACTAACCCAAGAACAACTCCAGAAAAGGAGCAGATCTGCTCAGCAGACTAGATCTAAGGTTAGATCGGGACATGATTAGCCCGAAACGCACTCCGTTATTACTGGCCGTGAGAGTAATTTTCCCACACCCGACCTACACTCCTCGACCCTAAAGGGCAAGAGACACACAAGTCCTTGATCCAAGACCCAGGACGACAGACAAAATACATGAAAATTAAAGAAAACAGAAAAATAAATGCAAAAAAATAAATCCACAAAGCAGATCTACCGACTGAAGATGGGACGGAGGGAGGTGCCGGCGTGAGGTGGTGGAATTCTTCAAAGTTTACAGATCTAGTTTTGAAAAAACCAGATTTAAAAACTCGAAAGAAGTAGATCCGGGCTGTGAGCAGCAAGAGGATGTGGAGACCGGCCACCACGTGGTGGAAGAGGAGTCGATAAAGTTGCTTGTGGAGAGATAAGCCTCCAAAGAGGAGGAAAAGCTTCAAAAGAGGAGGAAAGACCACCAAAAAAGCGGTTGCTGCATACGAAGAGGCAAGAAGAGAAGGGGAGAGGAGAAAGGGGGGGGTGGAGGAGGGAGCGATTTCCCTCCTCCGCCCAAAACATCGAGAGCGGCTAGGGTTTCTCCGTATGAAGGCTAAATAGAGAAAGTCTCTTGTAATCCTGCAAACAAGCACTAAGAATCAAGATGGTCTCCAACCAATTGAGTTACCTCTTGGAGACTCGTACGGGTTTTATTAGTTTTGCATTATGCTAATAATAAATTAAGGGGTGTGACCATTTCCAATTTAATTTACTCCAACTTGCTTCAATCAAACCGTCCAAGATATGTCACATAGCCCATAATTGATTTCATAGCTTAAAAAAAGTCACATTGTTTCAACGCCTTCTAGTTTTTGACACTCTCGAGGAAATCCTTTTCAGCACTTCAACGCCACCACTTTTACTACTTCCTCGATGCAATTATTTCTCAAATTTGCTCCGATCAAAATAGTCTTAAGATATATCATGTGGCCCAATGGGAGCAGCTCGTTCGTTCGTGAAAACTTTTTAGGGTAGTTTTTTTTTTTTAATATATTTTTTAACAATAATCAAACAAAAATATAAATAAACAACTCAAAAAATAAAATACTTAAAATTATTTTTAATTTTTTTATTTCAGATTACAACCAAAAAATTAAAAATACCATTTATTTTTTATTTTTTTCAAACAAACCAAGGGTGATTGGCGGTGGCATCATGGGAGTGGCATGCGGTGGTGTTGGAGTGCTAAAGGATTTCCCTTGAGAATGTGTATATTTAAAAAAGAAATGTTACTTAGCATTTTTATAGTATTTTTACCTATGTGGCACATTTACATTCACTTTTTTTAAAAAAATAAAAATAAAAATAAAAAACAAAAAGTATGCTACTTACATAAATTATAATTAATAATGAAATATTGGGTCTATTTCGTAACACTTTTAAAAACTTTTTTTTTTTGTCAAACACTTTTAAAAACTGTTTTACTTCTAAATCGTTGAAAACTCTTATTAAATATAAGCTATTTACAATAATTTTCAGATATGATTCCACCACTAACATACTTTTCAAAACAAAACATTTTTTGTAAAACATTACTCTAAAATAAAGCACAAAACCCTTATTAAAAAATAACTAAATGCATGCTATTTTTTTATAATCATTTTTTTAGGCGTGGATCTTCCTTGTTACATAACAATAAAAATAAAAATTTGAAATTTAAAAAATGGTGGCTTGCATGGTGACCGGCGATTTGTCTAGCGCCTTGCAGTCGTTGTCAGAACTATCTGGAACAATGGCCGTCACCAAGTAGCCACTACCATGAAGACTAATTTCAATGGCTTTTTTTTTTTTCCTTTTATTTTGTAGAAACACTCTAGTTATTTGTTTTTTAGAAATGCTACTAAAAAAACTTTACCAAACAAGTTTTATTTTGTAGATCCTACAACATGTTTTTTTCAAATGTGGCCACTGCCAAATCAATTCTCCATTTTTTTT
>FXXK01000452.1:330862-369761 GCA_900184695.1 Betula pendula
ATTATTATTTTTTTAAAAAAAAAAAAATCTCTTTCAAAATCCAAAACATTTTTCAAAACTTTATAAACCACTTGTAAACAATTTTTTTTTTAGCCAATGGAGCAATTACGAGTAATGTAATATACGTTGGACCATGGACTCGAATAATTAGAGGAAATTGAGTTGGGCAAACCAAACCCAATTTTTTTTTTAAAAAAAAATAAATAAATAAAATTGAGATTGGAATTATGTTTGTTTGATCTATTTTAGTCTCTAGTTTCACTTTTTGACATAACAGGGAAAGTTTTTTTTTTATAGTAGACATAACAGGCTAACCGCTAATGGACCAAGTGTGCTCGATTGGTTCAAATTGTTCAATACTCCTCTTGGGGAACATGCCACCCAAATTGCCAATTAAGTGTAAACAAATATAATTGATATATAAAAAAGTGCGAGTTTACCAACTTTTCTTTTCGCAGTGATTACATTAAGGACAAAAATTTTCAATAAATTTTGTTGGGGATTGGGCCTGGACGGTTATAGCGGCCCATATCTCCTCCTCTTGGAAACGGCCCATCAATAAGAGAGCCGAACCTGCACACATATGTTCACCAACCCTTGTTGATAAGGTCGGTTAGCACACCGACCTTCGCTTCAGCATATGAGGTTCGGCTCCCGCATAAAGGATGTAATGATTCTTGATGGAGAAAGGACAAGGCTCATTTATGGCTAACATTTATGATAGCCGACCTTGATTGCTGCTCCCGCATGTTTCGAGGCATACCTGCCCCACAGGACATGATTGATGTGACAGGCGGACAAAGGCTAAGAGGACGTGAACCTGCCTTCGTGTGACACGTGGAAGGGTCATTAATGGACCTTATGGGCATAGAAGACAATAAGAAATTTAGGGCCCCACAGCAGATATTCATTTATGAGCCTTGGGGAGTCCACCACTATATAAGAAGCGGGTCAAGGTTCAGTACGAGGTACGTAACATAAAAAACCTAAAAAAATACTCCCAAGTTCTCTCTGATAAAATCTCTCTCGAAATATACTGACTTAGGCATCGGAGCTATCTCCCGCCGGTAGCCCCCGGCAAGCTCTTGTGTCTAACGTTTTCTCTGTTCTCAAGTTCCCGTACAGCCGGAGTTGGAAACTGTCACAACAAATTTAGTTAGAGATTTTTTTTTTTTAGTTTTTTTTAATTTTTTTTCAATATAGTCTATAAAAGTGTTATGTATTTTTTAGTGTGTGATAAATATATATTTTTTTTAACAATATGTACTTATCATATACTTTTTTAGTAACTAAAATATCACTATAGTTTTTAATGAAATTTGAAATTTCAATCTTGAGCCTTTATTGCAATCTCAAGTAAGTTTTTATTTTCACTCAAAAAAGAAAAGTGAATTTTAAATAAATGAGTTAAGTAACAGGATCGATTGGTAAAGAGTTTTATTATAAATTTTTTGTTTAAATAGTAACAAAAAATGAATAATGTAATAACAAGATGAAATGAGATTTAAATTTTTTGTGAGAAAAAATTAAAAAAATAAATTGTTTGATAATAATAATAAAAAATATTTAGGTGCAATAAAAAAAGGGAGAAGAGTGTGTTGCCAAACACATATCTTCAGTATGGTTCCAATTTATAGATATGTAAAGTATTTTATGGGGCATTTTTATTTTTGTTTTAAAAGGGTTATGATGTAATATAAATGTTAAAATTATTTTTATATATTTATGAGTGTTATATTGTGGATTATTTGTTAATATTTTTATTTTAAAAACCGAAAACAAAAGGCAGAAAACAAAAAGTTTTAACAAAAAAAGAGAAAAAAGAAAAGAAAAGGGAAGCTCTTCGTAATTTCTATTCCATTTTTAGAAAAGAATACATTACTTATTATTATTATTTTCATTTTTTTTTTTTTTTGTTTTGTAATAAAAGAAGGTCATGCCCAAGTCATGTGCGGGGTTTAGCCATTCCCAATCGCATAGCAGAGCAAGTCTCTAGGGTTTATTACTTTCACAGCTGCGAATCGCCTGTCTGAAGCTCTCGGTCTCGCAGGTCCGTTGCTCTCCTCCCTCAGACTCTTTTTCATTTTCATCCATATTTTGCCTTCTTTTGTGGGTTACTTTCTATTCTTCACCAAAACCATCAAAACCCCGGGGCCATAAAAATCATTCAAGTTATTTGTTTTTATCTTTATGTGTCAAAAGAGATTGAGAAATGTTTGTGAGTGAATGCCATTTTGGTTGTGTGTTATGCTACGACTTTCTGTTAAAGATATAACCCAGAAGAAAACTCAGACAAAGAATTGCTCAGAGTTTGGTATTTGTGAGATTTTCTGTTGTATTCAGTGCCTTGAAATCTTGAAATGCTATTATTGTTATGGGTTTAATTTTTTTTTTTTTTGTTCAATTTTGTTTGAGTTTGAACTCTGAAGGTGAAGATGAATAGATGGAAAGGGAAGGTATTGGTTACTTGGTCAAGAGCTCCTCATAATCCACATTCCAAATATTGGAAAAATAAAAATAAATCAAGTGAAATTTTGCATTATTTTCGTTTCGCAGGTGGTGATAGAAGCATAGTGGCCTTAGTATAAATTCAATTCGTGTTATCATATAGACTACTAGTATAATTTTTATTTTTGGTTGTTTTTGTTTTTAAATGGGCATGAATAAGAACTAGGAACTAGCAGGAAATGACAGGTAGGACTTGTTTATGTTCTGTGTGAGGGTTAGTTGGTCCACAAATATGGGTTAGGTACCTATTTCCTCTCAAGAGCTGCTTATAGATTTGCCTTGCTTTTGTCGTCTGTTGTAATTTTAATTTGTTATTTCACATTTGCGAAGGAAATTCAGGAAGAATCAAAAGTTTAGGTCTTACATATGAATACAGTATGTTTTACTTCCACTTTTCATGGATCAAAACACCAATTTGGTTCATGATGTAAACTGTTTTTTTTTTCCTCTAATATTTTAGTTCAATTTACTTTCTTAGAGTACAATGGTTGCTTATGAGTTTTCTTTGATCGTACCTTCACTTCATTATTCCCATCCTTTTATATAGAATAAGTTAATTAGTGGCTTCCTTAGATTAGAGGGGTTTTTACGCTTTCTCCTTAGTTTATTGTCATTTGAGATGTCCTGTAATGGGTAGAGGAAACATATTTTGTGTTTCTATATGTTCAAGTAGTGTTTCCATCCTAGCAATTCATGTCACATACCAGGCATTTGCCCGCTCTACCTTTTCAGTATATTTTGCGGCTGCAAATTCTGCTTCATGTATATATGGCTGGCTTGCGTGATTGGATACCTTTTGTTTAATTTCCTAAATTGTTATACAAATAACAATGTTGACATTCAATTGTACATTCTCAGCATTTAAAAACATGAATTTGAACAACGTTAAAGTCCCCAAGATGCCTGGCGGTGGTGCAGCTTCTGCTTTGCTTAAGGTGGGAGTTATTGGCGCCCTTGGTTTGTATGGCGCTGCCAACAGTCTCTACAATGTCGATGGAGGGCATCGAGCCATCGTGTTCAACCGTATAGTTGGTGTCAAAGACCAGGTTATTGTTTTGCTATAGATTCTTCTTATCTTTCTTACTTTCTTCTTCTTATCTTACTACTTATAATTTAGCTCTAATAGAATCTGCAACATAGTGGTAGCCTTAATATTTGGTTGTTGAAGATATTCTAGATATAAAAATCTTGCTCTCCTGCAATATCTGCAGTTGTATACATTTCAGCGTAGTACTTGTGACACCTTTTCCTTTGTTCTAATTTCCTCATTTTGGTAAATCAGTACATTAACATGTTGAATGTGCAGGTTTATGCAGAAGGGACTCACCTTATACTTCCATGGTTTGAGAGGCCCGTAATCTATGATGTCCGTGCAAAACCCCATCTTGTGGAGAGTACTTCAGGGAGCCGTGACCTCCAGATGGTATTTGTTTCTTGTTTCTGTGTCAGAAAGTTGGCATGGTTATGTTTTTAAAAGCTATGGTTGCGATTGAACTCCTTTCTAAACTATTTTTATAATTATATTTTTCTCAATCTTCAAAATAATAACTGAGGAATATGTCGTATATTTTGAATTACATTTGGAATTGCTTCTCCTTTTGGATTGTATAAGCTTGCTCTTTAGTTGTTTTCCACATATGGTATCTGTCAATCTCCTGTTTTTATCAGAGTTATTTTGTTTTTAGATAATTCAATTATTAACTGTTCTTTATGTGTAAATATTGATCCAAAAATAGAGTATTTTTGGATGACAAAATAACTGAAATTTCAAAGCAGAAATAATATGGGGCCCTTCTTTGTATTGAGAATCTCTGAGCAAATTCAGCAGATTTTTGTATTTTGTTGCTTCTAGTTGCAAATTATTCAGACCGTCACTCTTGAATGTGGACTTACCTATTGGAGTGTAGAAGGCATGACCTAAAATCTAAAAACCCTTGCATCACTTCTTCTAGAACCTTCAGGACACTACTTAGTCTCTATAATATGTGATTACAACTCTTAATATTTTGTGATTGTTCTGATCTTAGTTTTATTCAGATTTTGATCTTACTTTTTGCAAAATTCCTCAAGTCTAGATGATATTAGATAATAGGGCAGTTGCAAATCCCTCTGATGATGCTTAAACTATGCATCCCATGGGTTCAAAAGGTTGCATCTGTGCTTGTAGTGAACACTTAACATCCAGTTGTCGTGTGACTGTAGTATCGTTTAGCATCTATTCCTCAAGGCAGAGGGGCAACATTTCAATCCAGCCCTCTTCTTTATCTTGTCCTCATTCGTTTGGAATCTGGTCCCATTGGTTCAAAACACGCAGTGCCCCTGGCTTCTACTCTCCTCTTCTCTCCTCTTCATCCTTGCACCTATTACAGTGTGGGGTTCTGTGCTTGACTTGTAAAGTTGAAATGGTTCTTTGCCCATGCTTAGGTGGTGAAGTGTTTATAATAGCTTACTTAGAACCATATAGAGGTAGTTAGTGTTTGGGTAGCTGTTAAATTTTGCTTTAGAGTTTGGTTTCATTCTTCTAGAGGTATTTATGGTCTTAATTATTTATTACTTAGCATAATCTTCTTCCTGAATATTATTTGTTTAAATGTTGATTTTGATGTACAGGTGAAAATTGGGCTTCGAGTTCTTACTCGTCCTGTGCCAGACCAGTTACCAACAATTTATCGGACCCTTGGAGAGAATTATAATGAAAGGGTTCTGCCTTCAATTATTCATGAAACTTTGAAAGCTGTTGTCGCTCAGTATAACGCCAGCCAGCTTATCACTCAGAGAGAGGTAAACAACAAGGCTTATTCTTCTTGACAGTTCTAATCACAAACTGATCTAATTGATTTGGGTTAGGGTGCACAATTAAGCTTTTGGTTTCACATCCTTCTTTTATAGTTAAGCTCATTTGGTTATGAGAACTGTGCAGATTTTCATTTATCTCCCATTTGACTAAAACAATGATTTCCCCCATCCAGTTACATACAGCAATATATATTGCTTTCCACTTATATTGTTCCTATGGCTTGCAAATTTTTGTACTTTGAATTTCTACTGTATTAACTCAATTATGGTTCTAATGATAGCGGTAAACTTTCAGGTGTTACTGAGTGTTGATTGATTTTATTCTTTGTAGGCTGTTAGTAGGAATATTCGGGAGATCTTGACCGCAAGGGCAGCCAATTTCAATATTGCATTGGATGATGTGTCTATCACAACCTTAACTTTTGGAAAGGAGTTTACAGCTGCAATTGAAGCCAAACAGGTGGCTGCACAAGAAGCCGAGAGGGCTAAATTTATTGTGGAAAAAGCTGAGCAAGACAAGAAAAGTGCTATTATCAGAGCACAGGTGAGATAGAAGAGATTTTCAATCCCCAAGTTTATAACTCTTAATAATCTGTTGCAGGGAGAATTTCGGTCAGTGATCTACTAGATTGATCTATTGCCTCCTTTGTCATGCTAGATAGATCAAACGTTTAAGTTTTTGTGACTTTGTGGCATTAAAAGTGAAAATGTTTTAGTGGCATTGCGTTTTTTATGTAACATAGTCAAGTAATGAACACTCCGTTGTTATTGAAGTATTGGATGTAATCTAAAGCTGAGGGATTTGCCCTCTGTCTCCTATTAAGCATTCCATTATGAGATTAACCTTAGTAGGCACAATAATATAGTGAGAATTGACTTAGAAATTCAGCTGCAGTAAATACTGGAGAAAAATGTAATCATGTTGCCTCATTTTTTCTTGATCAAATGCTAGTCCCACTTAATGCTTATTGGCTCCTGTGGATTTAGTGGTTAAATATTGGTGATATCCTGAGTCATTTTGCTCAAGAACATCTGGAAAGCTTTGTTCTTTTATTTTCAGTGAGATTCTATCGTTATTATAATAGGTTCTTGGTAGCCAGAAGTTGGTAGGAAGTTCTTAGAACCCCCTAGGGAGAATCCTTGCTAAAATAACCTTAGGACATCTTTTTATTCATAATTAAATGAAGGAACGTGACAATCTTGCAATGATTTTATCTTCAGTGGTAATTGCATGTATGGATCTCAGTTTTCTCTGCTTCTTGTAAATTGTCAAACTTAAGCAGTTGTTAATCCCATTTGAAGGTATCTCTTATTTAATTATGTTTCCCACTGGTTACAGGGTGAGGCCAAGAGTGCACAGCTGATTGGTCAAGCTATTGCCAACAATCCGGCATTTATCACTCTCAGGAAGATTGAAGCTGCAAGAGAAATTGCGCATACCATCTCGAATGCAGCCAACAAAGTTTTCCTGAATTCAGGTGATTTGTTGCTGAACCTTCAGGAGACGAATTTGGAGCCTACTGGGAAGAAGTAGGCATAACAGGTTGAAATTACCATCCCCTCTTTAATTTTGTTTATCAACTCTTCAATTTTCATGATATACTTGAAACCCAGCAGTGGAAAAATTTAAACTGGATATTTTGTCTTTTAATGGACTCTGTTAAACAAGGAAATTAAGATGGGTTATCAAATTATTGTCAGTTGAAAAGCCGACATCTCCAACTTGAAACTGTTTCAATCAGTTTTGTTTATTAACTGTTCAATTATGATGATATTGTGTTACTGTGTCAGTGGACAAATCACTTTATTTCATCTTATTTTACCTTGTAAAAAAGGCACTTCATTTTTACATTCACTATATTCTGGTCTTATTTTTTAATCCTTGCTTTGAATATGTGTGTGAATCATTAACTAGTTTGGATTAACTTTCTGGTTTGTTTCCTTTTTCTGATGGTACGTAAATCAGTGGATGGATTTACAAAATAATCTGATGATCGAGTTGTTTCTCAAGGCATCTCTGGCTTTGTGGCCTTGTTGGCATACGGGATTAATTTATAATTGTTGTTGGCCTTTCTTGTCTGCTTTTGGTATGAATCTTTTTATCTTTTGAAACCAAGACATAATCAACTGAAAAAGAAGAAAAGTAAGGTCTTTGTGGAGGGTTTCATGTGTGGTTCTCATTGATTGTGACCCTTTCGTGAACACTTTGCCTTCAATATAAAATGAGTGATCAACGAGAGTGGGCCCACGGGAATGGCCATTTTTATACAAAAAAGATGAAAATTTATTGTTTGTCATCAGACCCTTGAAAACTATCTCAAATTTGTTTTTTGACCTGCATATTTTTTCCTATACTACTGAAAAAAGGAGGAGAATCCTCTTTGTATAGCTTTTCTGCTCCATTTGTTTTGACCTAAAACATTTTCAGCTGAAAATATTTTTTTAGGAAAACTACTGATTTTCTGGTGTTTGGTTGTAACCCTGAAAATGTTTTCTACTGTTTCGTTTGCACTGAAATTATTTTTTGCTAACACTGGTGGCTCCGGCAAGGGTTGGTGCTAATCGGAGAGGGGGTGGTGTTTGAGGTGTGCGGTGACGTGGGTGTTCGTCAAGAGGGGTGAGGTTTGAAGAGAAGTGTAAACGAAAAATGTTTTACACCTTATAAAAATGTAAACTATTTTACGAAAAACAAAAAGAATATTTTCTGGTTGATCAAGTTTTCCAAGTGCAATCGAACACTAAAAGAATGCTAGAACTTTTTTACAAAAAAAAAAAATTTACGTTAACAAAGAGAGCCTTATTTAGTCAAACAATTTGCTTGAAAAAGTTTGTAGTTCACAAGTTTACAATGGGAAAGAAATAAAGAAATATAATACTGACGTGTTGATTTTTACGTTGAAGAACGACACCTTCAAAATAATTTAAGACGAGTTTCTAATGCCAAGATGGTGACTTTTTACGAGTGCGAACTGAGAAAAACAAAAAAATATTATGGGCCATGACCCGTGAGCCGAAAGCTATTGGAAATCTGAATCGGCACTTGCCCCATCAATTTTAAATCCCACCCATGAGGCGAAGACTTGTTGTTTATTGCAAAGACTAAAGATATGCACCAAATTATGGTTCTTCATTGTTGATGTGGAATATTATGGCTCTCTGTTTGTTAATGTCTTTTTAGAGGGTATTTTTTTCTTTGTTTTGTTTTGATATGAAATAAAAGTGAAAAAAGTTTTGAGTGTTTTGTGTTTTAGGTTGTTTGTTAATGTTTTTGTTTTGAAAAAAAAAAAACAAAAGGAAAGAACGAAAAAGGAAAAATGCCATCTTTCACATCCCAAATTATGGTTCTTTCATTTTGCTTATGAAAGACGATCGTAGTGGAAAGGGAAAATGTGTGTATTTTTTGAACAGTTTTTTTCCAAGTTCGGTTTGAGAGATTTCTTTCAATTCAGTCTATTAAAATTATGTGTTATCACATATTCTATTAAAAAGACATGATAAAATCACATATATTTTAAACATATGTCGTGTTTGTTCATGTTTCTTTTCCTCCGTAAAATGCGTTGCTCAACCTAGCCCACTAGAAGGTCAATTACAACCGTTGAAATCGAAAGAATTACATAGTAGTCTACATTGTGACACCATTTGAAAACAATCCATTAAGTTACACCAATTTCAAAAAAATGTGCTTTTTTATTTTTTATTGTTTTGACTTTCATAAAAAATTCTACAATATATGAAAAAAAAACTAATAAAAAAAGAGAAAAAAATCATTTGATATTATTTCCTATTGTTCTTCTGATATATTTCATTCTCATAGGATTTTGCTCCATAAAAATACAAATTTTGTGAATATCTTTCAAATCGGCACTAGCACGCCTACAAACCCAAAAGCATATGTTATGAATATCTTTCATCCTCACATAACTTTCTCCATTAAAAAACACAAACTTTTGCTTCCATAAAGCAAAATTAAACATTTTATAACTTGACAATGAATAGTGGAAATAAAATAAACGAAAATGGATGGGAAATATCAAACATTGGCAATCAAATCATACAAACTAAAAAGTAAAATATTAGAAATATTGGAAAACTTATTTGTGAACTCAAAATTCAACATATGTATATATTTTTAAGATTTTTTTTGGAGGGGGGAGGGGGGGGGGGGGGGGATCCCTTAGAATTTGCTTGGCTAAATAAACCTCTTGAATACTTATTTTACAAATTTTTTTGGGGCCCTCCGCTAATGAATAGCGTGAATTGGAACAAATCAAAAGGGACAAGGATTCTATTCCACTCAAAGGGGCCTTGAGTTCATTGGTGGGTTAATCAAGTCTTCACTAATAATTACCAATACCTATTTTTACTTAGGGGTAAGGCTACATACAACACACATTTTATCCGCCCTTAATCAATCATTGTTAAAAAAAAAATAATAATAGAAAAAAAAAAAATCAAAGGTTGATGGGTCTTGTCACATCAATTATGTAGAATATTTGTAAAATGTTTGTGTTGTATATAGTATTACTCTTTTGATAACAAGACAATTTTTTTCTTTTTTCTTTTGGATTTGATAAATGATATATATTACACCTCATCTTACCAATTTGCTACTGGACTGATGTGGCAGTTCTCATAACTCCCAACAGCCCTTACTTATTTATGTTAACAAAGTCTGGTCGAAGAGTTGATCAGCACTACCATACCAATCCAATAAAATAGAGACAAAATATGAGTATAGTATATAGGAAAATGCTAAAAAAACTACTCAAATTATTCTTATAATCCTTTCAAATATCACCATTATTATTGAATTTGTGGGTCCCATATGTGAGACTTACATAAATCTATAGATCCAATGATAATAAAAATATGTAGAGAGATTTGAGTAACTTTTTTAGGATATCCCTTGTATATAGCATTACTATTTGAATTTTTTCCAATGGTCATGGTACCCAACAAAGGGTACCCCCCACCTACATAAACCCTCCAACTCCAATATGAAGGGGAGAATCATAGTAGGGCATTAGGAGGAAACTTTATTAGTGGAATTGGTTACCAGTTTCGAGTAAAAGGACAGTTGATTACATGGCTTTGTCTTCTTCCTTCCGTCTTGTCACTTACGGACACAAATAGATGACTGTATTTTCAACATTGAGTTAATAAACATAGAGCCTTGCCCCTAAATTCGGGGTGGAAAAGAGAGGGACAGGTTTCTTTCTAAATTGAGATGGAAAGTTTTCTTTAATTTCGTATATAAAAAATGTTGTGTTTTTTAGCATGTAAAAGTAGGTACTTTTTTAGTAGTATTAGTAAAGTTGAAAGAAATTTTATTAAATTTTTTTTTTTAGAATTTGTTGGAAAAACTTCTTCCAACGAAATTTGAAGAAAATCTTGTTCAAAGAGAGGAAATCATGCCACAAAAGGGGTGCTGACATTTGCCTTCTTCCGTTTTACCGAGGGTATGGGTTCTCTTACTTTGTCTACTTGATTGAGGCTTTTCTGGGCTCCCTTTTTGATGTCTCCATTTGGCTAAGGCCCAATGACTTGAAGAATTTCATGATGCATTTAATCTCATACCTTGAAGGAATAGAAAAAAAAAAAAAAAAAAAAATCTCATACCTTGAAAATTACCCCACAAATTGTTTTCTTATGCTCTCCAACAAAAACCTTGGTCCGAGATTCATTAGAATTTTTGTCCGAATTTCTAAGAAATTCGGTAGCGAATTGAGGAGACCTTTTTTTTTCTAAATTTGGATCCTAACAACTTATTGGTCAAATTGTTAGCAATTTGAAAAACAAATATAAAAGAGCTTTTATAAAATTCATCTGTCTGAACAAAAATAGGTAAACCTTATAAAAAAATCTTTCACATTTACTGTCCGAATCATTAACGATTCATTATGTTTCTAATTTTTTTGTCTGAGATCTCTTAAATATGGACAAGAAGATCCCAACCCCAAAAACTTACCATTACTCTTTTAACAGTCTTGCTGTATATATATTAATTGTTTCTATGTTTAGTAGTCGATGAGGTGGCATACCAATGTTCCAATTGCCTTACCAACTCGAATTTGTGCATAAAAGTCCGAAGTACACATGGTCCTTCCAAATTTCCTCTTATATGACTGACTCATCGAGTCTCCAACGTGTCAAGAAGGTTACCTTGCAAGTGTCAACCCAAGAAACAGAGCATTTTTTTTTTCACCCAAAAAAAAAAAAGAAAAAAAAAACAGAGAATTTTTCTTTGCCAACCTAAACCTAGTGTGCCCAAGAAAAATAATATAAAACCCAATATTCCAAACTAGAAAAGTAAACACAAACGAAAGAAAAAACACCAGGTCAGTTCCTTGAAATAAACGCATTCTTGAGCCCTGACCAAAAAAACAAAGAAAACAAATAAATAAATAAATAAAGGCATCCAATTGGGTTTGGTTCGGAGAGAGGTTCGGTTGTGGACTTTTAAACGTATACTTTTTAAAACTTTACACAAGTACAAAAGACATTTTACTTCTAACCCATTAGAATTAATTAAAAATTTCAATAAAAAGGAGATTAAAAGGGGTTGAATTATTGAACACCTATATTGCAACTTATTAATAATTTGAAAACTATATTGTAAAATTCATAATAATTTGAGAAATAAGTAAAGTTTCTTTAAAGACATAAATTTTTTACAAATTAGATTGTAAAAACTCTTACAATCCAATGTCTAAAAAATAATGTGAGAAATAAATAAATTTTTTACAAATTAAATTGTAAGATTTATTACAATCCTATCTTTTTTTAAAAAAATAACATGAGTTTATTAACATATAAATAACACATGCTATCTCATTAACACCATTAAAAAAAATCAAGTGATAAATAAATAAAGGCATCCAATTGGGTTTGGTTTGGAGAGAGGTTCGGTTGTGGACTTTTAAGCCCAAGATAAGCACATCCCATAACCCCATCCCTCCCCCATCCACCACCCACCACTACAAAAGTACCCCACCCTTCTTTTCTCTCTCTCTCTCTAAAGAAAAAAAGTATACACAAAAAAAAAAGCTCTCTTTTCTGCCTCCAAAACTGGCCATAGATGATCAACAACCCCCCATAAGAGATATCAAACCCAAAAGCAGAAGAATCATGGTAATAAGCTTCCCCCGATACTCAACACACTTCTCTCACATTTATCGTTCATGGGTATTTTTCCTTTTTTCCCCTTAAACTTGTACTGAAAATTTTCTTTTTTCTTTTTGATGTATCTATATAGGGAGGAGGAGGAGGTAATTTCGATGATAGTACGGATGAAGAAAACAAGTGGCCGCCATGGCTGCGTCCTCTTCTTCAATCAAGCTTCTTTGTTCACTGCAAGGTCCACGTGGATTCTCACAAAAGTGAATGCAATATGTATTGCTTGGACTGCATGAATGGACCCCTTTGTTCTCTTTGCCTCAATTCTCATAGAGACCACCGCGCTATTCAGGTAAAAAAAATTATTTTTTTTTAAAGGTTTATAGTTTTTATATATGGGGGATTAAAAAAAAAAAACTAGCTAAAAGTTTTTGAGATTATAATCTCGCACGCTACATTGTCAAAATCTACATATTAATTAATAAGGATTTTGTTTTTATTATTGGTAAATTTTGTGATGGGTTTTGCAGATAAGGAGGTCATCATATCATGATGTAATAAGGGTGTCGGAGATTCAGAAATATTTGGACATTACAGGAGTCCAGACATATATAATAAACAGTGCCAAAATTGTGTTCTTGAACGAGAGGCCTCAGCCTAGGCCTGGAAAAGGTGTCACCAATACCTGCCATGTCTGTGAGCGAAGCCTCCTTGATTCCTTCAGTTTCTGCTCACTCGGTTGCAAGGTAAAAAAACTCAGTAAAAACTACTGCTCTTTTTCTTCTTTTTACCTTTTTTTTCACTTCTTTTTTAGGGTTGCTAGGAGTCTCTATGCTATTTAGGAAATCGAAAAACCAATTTTTATGGGCCAGATGGTTGGAGACCACGCTACTCTTTTATAATTTTTTTCCTGATTCAAATCCTGATTTTTATGGTTACGTTTATAATTATTAATATACTAATAGCATTAATATTATAGTAAAAATTTAATGCATTTCTTAATTTTTTCTGAAAAAAAATGGGTTTCCTTCTACTTTGTACTGGGTAATATATTTTTTATTTTTATAATTTCAGATTGTTGGGACATCAAAGCAAAGAATTCTTGAAAAAAGATAATAGAGTCATATATATATATATCATTACTCTTTTATATATAAGCCTCTGCTCATCTTTTACTGTTATTTCTATAAGAGTCGGTTTACTAAATAGCATTAATATTATACCTAAAATATAATCTATTTCCTAATTTTTTCTGGAAAAAAAATTAAAATCAAAATGGGTTTTCTTCTATTCTATTTTATTTTATTTTTATAATTACAGATTGTTGGGACCCGGAAAAAGAAAATGTGCATGGAGACTGATCATGGGTCGGACACTGAAGAATCATTGAATGGCATTGGCAATAGATATGCTAAAGGCAGAGTGCAAAGCTTTACACCGTCGACGCCGCCACCGACGTCGGTGAATTACAGAACTGCCAAGAGAAGGAAGGGAGTTCCCCACAGATCTCCAATGGGAGGCCTTATTATAGAATACTAAGAAAATATTAATTATACCCCAAAACACCACAATCTTAATTAGCAAAAGTTATAACACCTGAGCCTTGTAGACAGAGGCCGGTGTTGTAGACCAAAGCTCCATATATGTTGTATAGGGAAAATTACTGTTAAAAAATAATGGAAATAAATTATTATAAAAAAAAAAAGGGAGAAAAATATTGAGGTTGAGATGGGGAAATAATATAGATACTAAGGAATAGTTTTATGAATCTATAGGTGCATGCTTCGATATTAAATGTATATACAAGTTTGTAGAGAGAGTTTGTACTGTGAAAATCAATGAATAAAATGCTATAGGTGTTTTGATAATAAGGAATAATATATGGTGATCGTTAAATAGTATTTAACCTATTCATCAAAAAAAAAAAAAAAAGTATTTAACATTCTTTCATTGGAAGTTGTGCATTTTTTTTTTGTTTGTCATGAGTATATTGCTGTGGTGTCCCAGACAGCACGTCTGGTTGTTAAACTTTTCTCCAACGCGACAGAAGCTTGCGGAAAACATTGTCTGGGTGAATTATGGGGATTTGGATGTTTGTTTGATGCTAAACTTCGGTAAATGTGATAGTAGGAAAATACTTAGTTTTTTGGTTCAATACTGTAGAAATTTCTAACACGTTCGCCTTTTAACCTATAATATCAAATTAACTACCATTTGTGACATTTATCCCCTCAAACTATTATTCTTTTTGATAGCTATTAGCATTAAGATAATCGGGAAATGACGTAGGTGACGTACACATTATACTTTGGATTCAAATTATGCCCAAATCGCCCTAAATTACTGTTTACAAAGACACCTCCAAATTATCATTTCGTGCGACTCGACCTTATCAAACTATTATTTTGTTACCAAGTGAGTCATCCATTAGATGTCAATGTTAAAGTAGACATTAAAACTGCGTACATGACCTACATGTGCATATATTAAATTTGAAACATCTAAAGAAAAAAGTATAAAAATAAATCTAAAAAAGAGGGATTGATGGGTAGTTGACCATCCCCTCAAAGCTTTTGGACATGGCTAACCACTCCTGGAAGGTTGAGGGGGTCATCAACCATCCCTTCAGGGGTGATTCGACCATTGTCTTGACCTTGAGGGAGTGTTCAGTCATTCCAAAAAATCTTCAAAGGCGGTTTACTACTATAGATATCAACTCTTTATCTTTCTCACTTTTTTTTTTCTTTGACATTTTTTCTTGAAAATAAAGGCTATTTGTGTATTTTAAGTTTAAAATATGTATATGTAAATCTCATACGCTACTTTCTGTCCATTTTAACGTCAACATTTAATGGAGTGATCAAATTGCAACAAAGTAAAAGTTTGAGGGGGCCAAGTGTCACAAAATGGTAGTAAGTGAGTGTCTTTGCAAATGGTGTTTAGGGAATTTAGGTATTTCAAGTCCTAAATATGCATGTATAAGTCAATGTGCCATTTTCCATTCATTTTAATGTCAACAATAGAATGACCCATTTACAACAAAATTGTAATTTGAGGGGGTTAAATGTTACCAATAGTAGTTCAATGATTTCTTTATAAAAATGATATCAGTTTTGAAGAGGGTAATTATTCTTTGCACTTCAAAAGTTTTACATAGTTTTGTGAGCTATAAACCTTGTATTAATTACAAAGATCAATCCTTGAAATAAAATGGAGGGAAAAAATACTTGACTTATGGTTATCAATCGATGTTTAAGACCTAGTTAAAAACAAAAGGGTTGCTCTTAATATTGTTCTTGCTATTCAAAAGCCGCACCTGTTTGCTGGCTGGAATTTCTCTAGTGTTATTTTGGATATCAGTTTGTATTTGCTTTCTTTCAATAGTTGGAATGCATTCAAAGTTTCTAGGCGTGCGAACTTTAGAATACATAGTTTGACTAAATGACTCGCTTTTCATCTTATGTATGAAAGTATTTCTAATGGATCACTCATTCTCTGTTCCATCCAGATCAATAGTGAAAATAATCCGTCTTTAATCCCTTTTTCCGTTCAATTAGAAATAATAATAATAATAATAATAAAGAATAAATAAATAAAAGCAAAAGGGTTGTTGGTTTAGAGCATGTATTAGGAGGTCCTTGTCATGCATTAATAAGGCTCGAATTTGTTGAAGCGACAATTAAACCGTTTACATTGTGAGAATTCTAAGTCTTTAAAAAAAAAAAAGATTGACTTATTACTTACCAAAAATAAATTTATAAGTCTTAAAAAGTCAAGAAATTGAATATCATATCCCAAGCATGTGGCAAAATGTTAAGCCATGACTTTGAATTTTAAGGTCGAAAACTAAGTTCACTAATTGTTAGGTGCATGCTGAGAAATAATAATGAATAATGTTATTTAATAGATTATAATATGATTGACGTACAATTAGGATGCCATGATACTAAAAAGCAGCCATGGATTTGGTTTAGTTGACGTAACAAAAATTACATTATAAATGCTATAGTTTTTTAAGGGTTTAGATTTAATTACATTTTATCTCTTTTACATAAAAGAACTTGAAATTAAATCTAAACTCTTTAAAAAAACTACAGCATAGTTGCATAGGCACAATAATTTTTTTTATAGCATCTAAGCCTAATCCAACAACCATTGGTTGATTTTTTTTTTTTATAAGTATTGATTCAATGGCTAATTTTCATTGCAACATTATCAATTTGCATGACAATCATATAACAGTTTACTAAATAGCATTAAATTTTTTTTTTAAAAAAAAATGGAGAGTTCATAGTAAGCATATCAAAGCCACCTTACTATTGCTATAAATGCGTCTTGGCATACTTATTTTGAGTTGCTATTTGTCCCTATGTTTCAAGGAATAGGATCTCATTTCATCATCGATATTAAATTTCACAAATTTATATGTTGTCACATCATTTATATTTTGACCGTAAAATGTATCATCGAGGATTCTAACCCATGTATCAAAGCTTAGGTTATTAGGCCTTTTTCTCAACTGTGCTGCTGGAGGCTCTTGATAATTATGAATAGGAGAGTACTTATCTAGGGGTAGACTTACTACTTAGATGCTTTCAATTGTTATTTGCTCCGCACTTAGCTATCCGGCATTTATCATGAGCACGATGCCTAAAATTGGAGAGGATTTTGATCTATATGCCGAAGCAAATTCAATGTATCAAGGTAACATGTCAAGCAAATTCAATGTATCAAATTATGTACCTAGCTACTTCTAGTGAGTGGGGGTACCCTCCCATTGAGGGTCTTAATTCTCCAACCATCTTAGTCTCCCGCTTGTCATGTTCATACTTCAAATAATTGTTAAGTAAATTTGTGCTCCAAAGGGATTCACCCACCTTTTTGCTTTCAAAAAGTATATTCATCTACACGTTTACATGAATTAACTTTTATGGAACAAATCACAAGAGCTGAAATTTCGCACAAAAGTTACATACGATGTGGCTTGCCTACCAATATTTCTTCCTCTTATTATGGCAACATAATCTGAACTTTAGAATAATTCTGCAAGTATCTTCCATATATTTTTTAAAAAAAATTATATTATTAACATGTTCTCCTCTATCTTGTTTCGAATTGAACAATTCTATTTCTTGAATTATAAAAAATTCTATATACTAACCACTTTGAAATAGTTAAAAATCAATGTTTTGAAATTGTTTTTTTTTAAAAAAAAAAATTGTTTTGTTGATTTATACACAAAGAACAAAGAAGAATATTTTTGTTAAAAAAATATTATTAGACTTGTTTTCTAGTTTTTCGTTTTTTTTCTTTTCCTGATTTCAAAAATTATGTTTTCCCCTCACGATGAGCAAACTCTTTATGGAAAATTGAGTTTAACTTTAATGATTTAAAAATATAAGAAAAGCTTCCAAAACTACATGAAAAGCAATTAATTTGCGAGAAAATAAGTTGGAATAGTCCAAATGCTTGGAAGCCTTTTTTAATAATTAGTACAGTAATTATCGAGGATAAAAAATTTAGTCATTGTATTTTTAAGGACAAAAATAATATTTTGTACATTTTTTTTTTAAAAAAAAATCAATTGATATTGCTATATTACAAAAGGTTTCATTAATTCGTTTGTACGTTAATACTTGGATGGGTGATCAGTAATCACTATATAGTTTTCAATTTAAGGGAAGTCAATAGTTAATTTAGAATAATAATAAGAAATATAAATTGGCTATCTTTGTTAATGTGTTTTGAAGTCTTTCTTTTTCTTCTTTTTTTTTTTGAAACAAGCTTTTTTAGTATTTTGTGTTTAGATTATTTGTTAATATTTTTATTTTAAAAATATTAAAATAAAAAAAAGTTTATAAGATGGAACAGAACGTAATCATTGCGGAAAATGAACATAATCTTTTATTAGAAGTATTAAAAGAATGAATTGATTTCATCGTCACTCATCATATATGGATTCCAATGTGGATCATACATGGAATAATTAAGAAATGTAATGAAAAAAAAAAATCCTGAAGGCACAATATAAAAAGGATTTAAAAAATGAAAATAAGAAGAAAAAAGAATAAAAAGTAGATAGAATCATAGAAGTAATGATATCAATTGCAACAAACAGAAGACTAACTTTTTTTTTCTTTTTTTCTTATTTTTGTGGGGCAAACATAAAAAATAAAGCTTGATTTTTTTTTTAAAAAAAATACTGTTAATTGAAGATGAGTCATAAGACTTTGTACTCTCTAGAAACTCTTTGATATTGACGCGTACTTTGTCCTAAAATCTGCTGCAATTCTACCGGTATTACCGGTAAAGAGAACCTTTTTTTTTTTTTTTCTAATCGTCTAGTTGAAAGTGACGGTGTACACGCCGCCCCTGCAACGGTGACGTCCCCGTAAATTTGCCGTCACTTTCTTTGCTTTTTTTTTTTTTTTAAAAAAAAAAAATCGGATTGACACGTGTCCCATTAACTCCAATAATTGTCCTTTTGGCTGCTCTCAACCGTCCATTTTGTTGTGCATCAACACGCATCTTTTGCGCTGTACTTGGTTGAAAAGAATTATTAAAAATATATAAAAAATGAAATTTTTTCACTTCAAAGACATTGAAAAGAGAGGAGAGAGAGAGGGGGGGGGGTAGTGGTGGTGGTGGCCAAAGGACAAAGGCTTGGATTTAATCAAACTTTAATGTTGGTGATTTGTAGTTAATTAAAAAATGCAATAAGAATTCGAATATATATATATATTGCCGAATTTCTTTAACGAATTTTACATTACTTTTTTCCATTAGTTTAGATAAAGTAGTCTTATAAAAGATTCTTTTACCCTCTTTTTTGTTTGCAAATTGAAATCATAGAAATGTTCGGTATGAGTTTTACTTTTGTTATAGTTTGGAGTAATTTTCATAAGATTCGTGTATATGTATATGGAAAATGCTTGACTTATTACATTTTTATTACAAGTTATTTATAAATGTCAATTCATAATTGGTTAATAATTAATAGTATATAATTGACAAGTTAATCACTAAATTGATTAAATTGATAAGTCAAATTTTTTTTTGTTTAATCTTTTCATTAATAACGAATTTTCAAGTCAATTTAAGAAAAAAAAATTATAGTAAAAGTTATAATATCTCTAGAAGCACTCATATATGTACAAATCAACAAGGAATAAGTTATTCTACAATTGCGTATCAAAACTTGGATTTCATGAACATATTGAAATCAAATACCTCATCCCTCGTCTTTTTTCTTATTATTTTTCTCTTTGATGGTTACTCTCATTCTTTTCATAATCTCTGTTTGGCTAAAGGGAGTGGCTAAATTATTTCCTGACTATTTAAGGGTGATTTTGCCACCCTCTTCAGTCATATCTGAGGGTGGTCGAACCACTCCCAATAACTATAAAAATGGTTTTGCCACCTCTTATTAGGCCAAAGGAAGTGGCCTTTTTTTTTTTTTTTTTTTTTTCGAATTTATAATAATCTTTTTGTCTTATTTAAAAAAAAATTTAGATTATTTTTTTCTTTTTGCTGACTTTAAAGAAATATTGATATTGTTTTGATGTTTAGGGACACATTGACACAATTGATAATTTGAAAGGATATTAACAATAAAGTAATAGTTTGAATGGATAGGCGTATTTTTTCCTAAATTATAATATTTGATTACATATATACATAATTATTAAGTTTAGAAAGATGGACACTTAGTATTGGTAGGTAGGAAACTCACGGGTCATACCAGTTGGGTGCATCTTTCCCTTGTTTACTGATCATATCTATAGAATAACTCCATTAAAAAGTCAAAATCATGGGCAATCTTTCTTTTCTTTTTTCATTTTTCTTTGTTCTTTTTTTTTTTTGGGTTAAAAGGAATTTGGAACAAGGTATAAGCAGCCTTCCATTTAAGGAAAAAGTTAACTAGTTTTTTATTACAAGTCTGTTTGGCCATGCGATTTTGTAAGTTAAAAGTGTATTTTTTAATAAAATTGTGAAAAGTATTTTATTTGAGAATACGTTCTTAATAAGTTGCGGTTATAAATAGTACGTTTTCAAATTGCAAAATTAAACTAACTCAAAATCTAGAAAGGAAGGGGGTTTAGACATGTAACATTTTGTCTAGTTTACGTTAAAATAAATCCTAATTAGTTTTAATGGAAAAAAGTTTAACAGGAAAGCTCATATATATATATTTGAATTAATTCTGGAAACTAGTCAAAGAAATGTTTATTTTATGCGACTTAGTATTTACCAAACACTCATATAAATTTCAAAATGCTATTTTTAAATTATTTATGCTTAATTAACATACAATTTTAGTTATAATTTAGAGTGGGTTTCATTTATATCACTCCTGATTATCTTATGCTAATTCATGGTCATACCTATTAATGAACGATTTGTTGAAATAGGACTTGGTCATTTTCGCAACTTTGTCTATATTGATGATTATGAATGCAAGAAGGTCTCCTGGAAATTAACCCCCCAAAAAATTCTTGATTAGACTTAAAATTATGTGGAGGTGATCTAAATGAGCACTGCCTTGATATTTGATTGACTGTGAAGTATTTGTTGGGTAACTCATCAGAATTTCATTTTTAACTCCTTTAATCGAAGGTTGATTTATTTTTTTAAAAGACAAATATGATATTTTATCTTGAATTTCACATGCTTAAAATTATGTACATAATAATTTTAGCAATAAGATATGGACAAAGTTTTTCTATAAATTAGTTTGGAAGAAATTTCTCCGATCCAATCTATTAAATCACATCTTTAATTGAAAATCACAGATAAATGTTTATTATAAATTAGAGAAAAACTTTGTTCATTACATATTGCCCATAGACTCACCCATGTAATGGACAACCCTAAAGCAAGTATGGTTTGCAAGATCACATAATGAGAAGGAAAAAAAAAATGTAAGATTTTAAATTGGTCTATTGGGTACAAAAAATGGTCGAAAGCTTCATGCGATAAGCAAAATGATAAATAGGTTCATACACTTCACTTCCATCCGAAATTTTGACGGCAACCTTCAGAGTGCCACGTTAGCACAAATAACACTGTGACATGTGTGGTCGAATCACCCCATGGCACGCCCTTTGGTCAATTTGGCGGTGATTTGACCATAACTCTAATAATAATATATATATATATATATATTATATATATATATATATATATATATATATGTATATGTCCACGTTAGCACAAATAATACTGTACATGTGTGGTCAAATCACCCCATGGCATGCCCTTTGGTCAATTTGGCGATGGTTTGACCATTCCCTAATTTATATATATATGTTTTATTCTATAGGGGAAACATGTCACAATATTATTGGTCTTAGATAGTGTTCATGAAAATTTCGAACAGAAATTAAGTGTAGGGATGGGACCTATTTGTTAATTTTGCTTCCTACAAAGAGCTTTGAAGTTAAAACCCCAAAAAATTTGCATTTTTCCCTAAGGGGAATGTTCAGCCATTTTGACCGATTCTTATGTTTGGCCGTGTGATGAAAAGAGAAGTATCCATTAATTATGTTTTGTCATGAATATTCTAAAAGAACGGAAATCTAATCCCCAAGGTGAAGTGCCATGATCTGATTCTGAAAGTTTTTGCTGTCTAAACACTGAACTGGAAATCCTATTATGTTTGGCTATATGGGGGTATTTCAATTTCATTTCCGATTCAAGTGGAAATCCCATAGTAGTTTTTTTTCTTAATGAAGAAATCCCATAATGGACCTTTTGAAGAGCATCAAACACCTTTTCCCACTATACAAAATGAAAAAAATAAATAAATAAATTACAATTTCATTAAAGAAATGTTAAAAACCGTACCCTCGTCTCACTAGATTGATGTGGTTGTACCCATCTACTATTGATTATTATTATTATCATTATTTTTTAACAATGGCTAATAGGGACTACCATGTCAACTCAATGTAAGGTTAGTTTAATAATGCTCTTTGGTTCTGTTTTTTATTTTTTTAGCATATATATATATATATATTAACAAACAATTTCAAACACAAAACACTTAAAACTGCTTTCACCTTCATGCCAAATTAGGACAATTTGCAACTAAAAAAGCAAAAAACACCACCCAAAGAGCATTATCAAACGAATCCTAGTTTCTAGCATTACTCTAGAAAAAATACTTTGGGGTAATGCAGTTTTTACTACAACTCCTTACAAACTAAGGTATCAGTCCACATCAACAACAATCAAGTTTAATTATTTAGTGACTAACATAATAAGTATCACGTTAACGGCCAAGTCAATTTGTAAAAGACTTAAACTAAAAGATAAGAATTTTTTTTTCCATAAAGTCTTAGGGACGAAGATAAAATCATGTCCAAACAGGTAGGTTTCCAAAGCCTTTTTCTAGCCCTAGTTGCTGATTCTTATCCTCAGCCAAATACACAAATTTGATGTACTCATCAATCACTTTAGTGGGATCCTCAGCATTATCTCTGAGATATGCTCGATATGTCATCCCATGGATTCTTTAGTAACCGTATTTTGTTCCTTCTCTTTTGGTCCACTTGCTCCACCATAGAAACTATCTAGGGCCATTGAGGATAGGGTGGGCATTGGGGTCCCACCTTTGATGAAACTTGCCTAAGCCATGATGTCAATTAGTTTACAATCACTCATCGTATGATGATATGTGCAATAATTAATGCAAAGAAGTTGCCAATAGCAACTCCACAATTATTTATTATGGGAAAAATCTTCTGTTAGGTTACCCACATCATCAACTTAGATATATCCTGTGGTAATTTTTTATGGGTTTTAATTTTTTGTTTTGTGTAGTTTAATTATTCATATGGCATTCTCAATCTGTGTCTTATGCATAAAGAAAACGCCGTATTAATTGTACCTGTTTGCATAGAATACAAATTTAAATGTCACGCGTCTTTAATTATTGACGTTGCACTCTTACTTTGCGTATTGTATGTACAAAATATGTCTTATTTAAAACACAAGCTAGGATGTCACGCTTTTCAATTTCAATTATTAATGTGGCACTCTCAATTTGAGGCCTATGCATATAGAAAATATCGTATTAATTGTACCTGTCTACACAGAACACAAGTTGAGATGTCACGCGTCTTCAATTATTGATATGGCACCTTTACTTTACGTCTTATGCATACAAAAGATGCCATACTCAGAACACAAGTTGAAACGTCACGCTCTTCAATTTTAATTATTTATGTGGCACTCTCAATTTGTGGCCTATGCATACAAAAAATGCAGTGCTCATCTCATAGGTACCCTTATCAAAACCATGTGATGTGAACCCTTCTATGAGGGGAAGACCCACTTTTTATTTGTTGCATACGAAACGTTGGGATCCATGCCTTTTTTTGCTACTCTAGTGGCACAACATGAAACCTAATATTCTCCTGAAAATAAAGTAAAATAAAATCCCAAGCCCGTCGCTGTTTTTTAGTCTTTTAATTGAAAGCTCAACCTCAAATGGTCAGAATATGTATTTTAGACTTTTAGTTGAACGGCAACAAATTGAAAGAGAGAAACCAAAGGGAAAATAAGAAGAGAAGGTCGAAATTTGTTTTGGCATCCTCAGAATGTGTGGTTTAGAACACTGAACGAGTCTCGCAGCCTGATTGAATTCTGCTTCAATTATTTGACGGCTCTGACCACTACATGGAAAACTTAGTTTGAATTAGAGTTTATAGGAAATAGGTCAAAAACTCTTACCTCCTCCCCTTCCTTTCTCTCCCCTTCTATATATATATGCGAAACGAAACGTTTCTTTGGTATTTAGAGACGTTTTTTTTTTGGACAAACGGCCTTCGAAAGTTTTTCTTTCACTCAGATCTCTAAAAGTTACATGAAATAAAAAAACAATTCGTCCCCACCTGTCAACCGAGAGCAAGGTTATGACCTTCCAAAGCTTTAAGAAGTGTTTTTTGAAATCTTTTTTTTGGGACAAACCCATATAACTTTGTAAAAAGCTTGTTTAATCATTTACATAATACAGTTTGGTGGGCTCTACCTTATGACAATCAAACTAGAAAAATTATTGTTTTTTTGGCAGTTTGGAGAGTGCATGTAAATAGACTATTTCCTAACCCTACACGCCTACGCATAATTAATTGATACCAAACAGATTGCTCACATATAGCGAAGGGCTATATGTGTACTTATAACTGGAGAAAATAAACAAAAAAACAAATAAGTCAAGTCAGTTTTCCTCCCAACTACCATTTGGGTCTTAATGAATGGTTGGGAAGTATCCTATTTGTATTTTCCTTTCAAATTTTCCACATATTAGATATCGCTTCCATGAATTTCTACCTTACACACGTTTAGATCCGAATTTCCTAGCAATTTGAGCAACAAATGTGAGAAAACCTCTATAAGGCTCACATGCCCTAACAAGTAGGTGGACTGTCCAAGACTTCTTACGTAGGTAGACTCCATAGAAGCTCTTCACATTTACTATCAAAATTGATAGCCAATCAGGTAATAAAATTGTTGAGGATCTCTATCCCACATGAATATGGAAAGCCAAAAGCATGGAAAATAGAAACTTGCATGAGTCCCACGAGAATGACCAGGATACAAACCTTGCTTTGGAACGTAAGGCAGGTCTTATTGGGATTTCGAATTCCCTCTGCACATAAAAACTCAGCCTGAAATAAAAAATAAACAGCCAAAATCCAGGCTTAAGTTTTGGTAGCTTCAATCAGACTACCCTAATTTGGTTTCTCCAAACTGGCTCAGAGTTCTGTGGTTTTTTCCATTCACACTATTGCATGTTGTGGTCTAATTCTTTAGACATATTCTGGGTTTGTTTGGCAACGCTTTTTAGAGTGCTTTTTGTTTTTTGGTTGTGATGTCACATAAAGGTAATAATAGTTTTGAGTTGTATGCTAACATATTTACTTTTTTGCTAAAAAGCAAAAGCTCCCCTAAAAAATGTTGCCAAACTAGACCTCTGTTTTCTGGGCATTCAGATATATTGCAACAAAGATTTCATGACACAATGCTGAACTACTCAATCAATGCCTAAGCAATTTCATTGCCAGACAATGGGCAACAATACAATATACAGATCGAGTTACAAAGATATGAACAGAGGAAACAATGTGGAGGGCATAGGGCACCTGACTAGATGCTGGAAATATGATCTGAACCAACATCTGATCGGATGGTGGAGCCGCCACCAGAATGGAATGAGAATGATTCTGCTAATTCAACTGCATCTTGAACTCTAAGCCGGGTGCCTTGTTGCCCAACAACTGTAGCTGCAGTCCTAGAAGCTAATGTACCCATTCCTTTCAAATCTGACATCCCTCGTAAAATACCATACAAAAGACCAGATGCATATGCATCCCCAGCACCACAAGTGTCCACTGGTACACATGGAAAAGGAGGGATATATACAGCTTCTCCTTTTACACCTATGTAAGACCCTCTCGGCCCATCTGTAACTGAGACTAAGGGAACAAAATGGCTCAGATACCTTGTAGCTGAAATGGGACTTTCCTTTGGGGCAAAATGACATAAAGCTCTAGCTTCATCACTATTTGCAAAAACAATGTCGGCATGGTTTCCTACTATTTCCCTGATAGCAGAAAAGGAAAGAAAAGTAAAATAAAGTTGAATAAACAGTACACAGTGAAAACATTTTCCCCGTAGATATGTACAGCCTTCATTAGGGGAAAAGGTTACTAGATACAAGGTAAATTAGACAATAAGATGCAAAAACATTTTCCCCATGTCCTCATTGTCTAGATTTTTTTGGAGTCTTACACCCTATGTCCATATCCACAATTAACAGTTTTTGGAATATCAGGGGGTATATATACACAAATATGATAGCCCCCAACTATGTCATGCATCCAGTGTGTTCTCATAACATGAATAAGAATATATGGCATCCCGACAATGAAGAATTTTAAAGTAAAAACAAGTTCCCTAAACCTGGAACATGAACAAAAATCCCATAGGTTAAAGTTTTAACATGTGTCTAACATCCATTTTTTAGAAACTTCTCCCCATAAAAGATCAAAATAAAAAATGTCATCCACATTCAAGAGAAACATATGAACCACCACAGTAGGCTTGGCTGTAATTCGTTAAACTACTTCATTCATCCTTTCTATTAGGGTGGGGAGAAGAGGCCTTAGCAGTTAAAATGGAAAATCCTCATGGCATCTATGTGAAATGAATAAACCATATCATGAGAAACCAAGTCAGCTAACAGTCATACCAGAAATCATCGTAGTGTCTCTCAATGCAGGAGACATCTGATGCAGTGACAGCAACCAGGGCACCACACCTGCGTGCTTCCTCACATGCTTTTGTCATTGTTTTAATTGTATCGGGAAGTTCAAATAAATACCCTTCAACAACAAGTATATTTGTCTTTGAAATTATGCTAGCTAAGCTCGGATCATAATTAACAGTCGAAGATGTGCCCTGACATCAGAAAGCAGATACATTAATGTCTCATTTAATCCCCTTCATATGCAATACACACACACACACACACCAAATAAGGGCATCTAAGAGTTTCTCATGGAATGCAAGTTTTATAGGTAAACTTTAAACTGCCTCTAAAGTTCTTTTAGAAATTAAAAGACAGATGCTGCCTGTAGCAAACAAAAAGAAGAAATCCATTCACTTATAAGTTTCAGCAGCGAAAAATAGTTTATTTTGTACCAAAGTAATTATGTAATTAATAAATAAGAAAGGCCACCCTGACCCTGGAATGGTTCACGCAATAAGTTTCTACCACTAAAAAACTAGCAAGTCAAATAACATAATCATTTCCAGAGTAATTCAGATCCTTGTCCTTTAATAGCCGGTAGCCAAAAAAAATGGGGATTTTTTATCCTAGTCCCTCACCATCTTCTTCGATATGTAACATTCCTAATGATGTGTCCACTTCTCTTTTATTCATAAGCAACCCCCGATTAATTTCAGACCACACGATCAATTTCAAAAAATTTCCAAATTAACTAGACCATAACTTAATGAAACAAAATTGCGTTTTTAATGATATTTTTACTTACTTATCAAAAAAAACAAAAAACAACAGTGTGCTACACAAGCTTCTACCAGTATGTAGCAAATTTTACATCAACCTATGGATAAGCCATTAAGGTTTCAGCCCAAGGAAAAAGAGAGGGGGCGGAACCCAAAAGCTCTCAGCCAAAGAACCTATTGCAAATGTAACATCAATAACAGGATTAGCTTAAAAATTTTCCATCTGCTTATATATTATGTGAGTTAGCCACCAGCCCACAGATCAAATATTTCAGAAAGCACATTCAATAATGAATTATTAGAGGAAAATAGTAAGAGCTAACAACTAAAAAATTTGATACCAAGTGTAAGGACCCAAAAAAACCATTAGCCACATGTGCGCTATAACTCCAAAATGACTAGTCAAGTTACAATTGAAGCCTCCTAGAATCACTTATAAAGCCCAATATCACCTATAATGAATCATCTCAATCCCACATTGGAAAGATGAATAGTTCACATAGAGTAAGTGGATTATAAAGGAGCTTATGGGAGATAAGTCTCACATTGATTTCTTATTAGATGAGACTAGGCTTTATAAGTGATTCTAGGGAGCTTCAATTACAACCTGACTAATCTTTTTGAAGTAATAGAGTTTTTCCCTAAGTTGTTAAAAATGGTATCAGAGCAATCTAGTAACATCATGTGAGGCTGAAGCACTGCATGACGTGGCCTTGACGAGAACGTCAAGGATTTAAAGGGGAAAGATTGTAACGTTCCAATTCCACATTGGGAAAATGAGTAGCCCATATAAGGTGGGCAATTTACAAAGGATCTCATGAATGCTAAGTCTTACATTAGTTCCTTAATAGGTGAGATTGAGCTTTATAAACGCTAGCAATTTAACTATTCCTTTTGACATGATAATGCAAATGTGGCTAACACTTTCCCTAGGGCATTACACTAAGCATGAATGAAAAAGTAAGACATCAATATATGACTTTAACAACACTATTCTTTGGAAAAAAGAAAACATAAGCTTTTGACATATGAAGTGGAATTCAAAATTTGATAGCTGACCTGATATGAAAGCATTGTGCGATGAGCATCTGGAGTTGTGAGAACTATCACAGTCCCTGTTGTCCCATCCTTAATGGGTGCAGATAAAAAATGCACATTTGCCCGACGAAGTTTTGCCCTATTGAACACATTAAATAACTCTTTAAGATAGGTATCAAATAGTTCAACACCCCAAATAGTCCTTGCAGACAATTTAAATACTTAGAAAAATGCTAGAGAGAGAACCAGAAAATATGTGAGTGCACTTTAATATGAAACTTGTTAGAGTTAAGATATGAACAATTGAGGAATAATATGTAGTTTCCTAATAGTATAGGGAATAATATGTAAGCCTTATAGGAGAATGCTAGGTGTTCTAGTGAGCTGTCTCCTACAGCTGTACAGAATATTCCTGTAATTTGGCTGTTCTATTTAATTAACAAAGGAGGAGGAATAAGCTACGTAGAATCAGTAGCTAGCTTTCTTCTCATTTCAATTTGTTACATGGTATTAGAGCATTGCAATAATCGCACATAGCAAATAAAGTCTACGTTCTTTATCATTTCTCTTCTCTGTTCATTCTCCTTTTTCTTTTTACTTTCTTCTTCCCTTTTTTTCTCTGCACTTGGCACTTGTGCTTTGTTCTCACACCTTGGGGTTGGAGGCACTGGCGTCGTCATCACCACTGCCATGTTGTTTGTATCTAATGCAACTTCCAATTATGTGCTGATTTTTTTTACCAGGGATTGGTCTAAATCTTCCATTGAAACATATACGCCCAGGAGATGTAATGGTGGTTGGAAATAAACCACGAAATGATTTAACAAGTGGCCTATTAGAGAATACTCCAGTGGATGCACATACATGCCCCATATTCATTCTGCTGATACCACTTTCACGGAAAGATATTCTTTACAGTCATAAGCAAAAAAATATCTACATCTCTTATCAACAACAAGAAGATTTCAAACTAGAATACCAATCTCTTAAAAAAGTCATCTAACGAGCATTCTGCTTGATTAAGATAAAAAAATAGTTATGGACATCATTTGAGTAAACACAAAAAATGGATCGCAAGGGAATGATAAAAAGAATAAAACTCAAGAGATTTAGTGCATCAAATGCCTGGAAAGACCTCCAGTAAATTGAAAGATGTGACCCTCTCAACAAGGGCCAAGAGAGGCATTTGATACCTCGTTGATGACCATTCAAAAATCTTGTTCGATTTTTAACCACTTCAAGACCCTAACAACAAAACCTCTACAGGACTCCACCCTTCCAAATCAGAGGAGCAAAAACAAAAAGGAGATCCCTGGACACCGGTGACAGATAAAAACGTAAGTCAAGGAATAGAGTAAAGAAGGAAAAAAAATCCACCAAACTCAAGGGATCACACCCTGAAATCGTGGAAGGAGACGGATACATGCATACATGCCTCACATGTGAAATTTAAAAAGGCAAGATCATCAAATTCATCATATACAGTATCTTGTTTGGAATTATAGTTCTGGTCAAGTAAACCATGGAAAGGGATAATCATCAGCAAATAGTTATTGTGGGAAAGACTTAGGTAAATGACAACAAAGAATGCTGTCTCCTTGTTTCTATAATGTGATGTAAGAGCTAAAAAAACACCTACTAGTGGCCATAATTCAATAACTCAATATTTTCAAGGGTAAACTTCGAGGAGATAAAAGAGTAAAACATATTAGCCAAACAGGGGTCCTAAAAATTTGAATTTCTCCAAAACCTAGCTGTCATAACTAGGTGTGAAATATAAAATGGAGTTTTCCTGATCTCCTTCGACCCCCCCCCCCCCCCAATAAAAAAAAAAAAAGAACAAATCTATTGCAGTTTCTTTATAATGTTGGTGGTTATGACAAGGACTTTATGCAAAAAGATTTTTGTCCATGATCTTTGTTTATGAGGAATTCATCAGTTATCCTACCCACAAGGAAAAAATCATATCATCTCAACAATGCATAATTCTTGCCCACACTATCAATCACCAGAATCTCAAATTCCACCAAGAGAGGATTCTGTCCGGAGGAAGACCAAGTACTTAATGGACCATAAAAAATGATAGCGAAATTAGATATCCTATTGTTTTCTGGGCCATTCACATAGCATAGAAGACAGATATAACTCATGACTTGCTATCTTTCTTGATGTAATTATATTCACACATGATTATTGGCCACCAGAAGTTATAAGTCAAGGATTTAGAAATAATTAGACAATGTACTGGATATTATCAGCATCAATAACATTAATCCTATAAAAGAAAAATGCAAAAGTTACTTGAGATGTACTACTCCAATGTACTTAATACAGAAGAGCACTGAATTTCATTTTATCCTCGTTCTTTTTCTTTTTTCTTTTTTTCGTGAGGTAACAACCAGCCACAGTCTCACTAGCCAGAAGTTTAGGTCACTTACTTCTAACTAATTAAGAAATCAATAAAACAAAAAAATGTTGTCAAACCAGCGCCAGACCTGTAGAAGCCACCCAATGGATCGCTCCCTACACTGCCTACCATGGCTACATTCAATGCAGGGCCTCCAATGGGCCTACTACCAAGCCTAGCCAAGGCCACTAAGCTGTTGGAAAGAGATCCGCCAGCAGCGGCCTTATAGCTGCAACCATCCATAGCCCGCAAAACTCTACCCCTTTCCTCATGATTCACAACCTTCCTCGTTCCTTTCTCTAATCCCAGTTTATTCAAAAATTCATCATCAACCATGCCAGAGAAATCAACCTAAAAATATTTAAATAAAAATGTAAGCAAGAATTTTTATTTTTTTATTAATACCACAATAAAAGATCATATAACAAAAGATAAAAAATTGAAGCAACCTGCAGAGATAATCACAAATTAATGCTAAATTCTAAGATGATATCAGATATAAGTGACTGACTGACAGCATGCTGTGACAAATGCTTAACATTCTAAATAAGTCAAAAAGTTACCTTGTGCAAATATAAAATGATCATCTTGCATATATCAAAGTCTTGATAACCAAATTCGAGTACTCTAATTACTTTCGCAAATGTTTCTCACGATCAGAGAGCACAATTACAAAGCAATCAAAATCCGGATATAATGCAACACTCCCCGGACACTATAAAACGAAATTATATGCATACCTCCCTAAGTAAACTTAAATATATGTTATGTTATCACAAATATGCTAGTCGTTCCACTGCCGCCCCCCCTTTCAATAATTTCATTTTCCATACTCTCCCAACAACCAACCAAACAAACGAGAAAACAGAGGTAGAAAACCATAAATACCATCAAGACATGCATCTAGGGCAAAACATCGCAGGAGCAACACAGTAATTAGTGGAGCAAGTAAGAGTTTCAAGTTTAAACCCCCATTCAAAAAAAATAGTTTAAACCCCCACCCCCACCTCCAAAAAAAAAAAAATAGGAAAAAACAAAAGACCCAAACTGTTCTTTTCATTTTCATTTTTTTCTAGAACAAATTTTCCGAGTTAAAAAAGGCTTATAATGAACAAACTCACACAAATAACATACCATGACACCGAAAAAATAACTCTTTTTCACATTTTCTCAGCAACAAACAGAACTTAAAAATTCAAAATTAACGAAAAAATAAAAAAACATCAAAATCAAAAAAATTACCATGGCTTGTCCAAGACCCAAGACATCCCATCTCTCGGGCAAAGTACAAGACCCAAAATTCAAATCCTCCTCTGCTTCTACCTCCACTTCTTCCTCATAACTATTACTCTCATCTTCTTCTTCAACAAACTCTGCCCCTCCCTCACCTCCAAAGCTCCTACAGGGAGCCATCCTGGAAAACCCATGTGACCCTTTCATCATAGAAGCATGTCTCAACCTCTCTCTCCCTCTGGAACGACAAAAGGCAAAGATTTTGGAATGCCCATCTGGTGGTTGAGGGTGGTGATATAGGAAAGAAGGGTGGGCGTTGAGAGGGAAAGTAGGAGGAGAGAGCGGTGGGGAGAGGAGGAGAGTGGAGACGTGAGGAGGAGAAGAAATGAGAAGAGATAAAGACATAGATGACAGTCCCTATGTGATATGGGAGTGCTTTGGGGGGTTTGCTATTGCTGGGTTTCTTCTAATTTGGGAGCTTCTTCTTCATGAAATGGTGGCAGTCGCAGTGCCCCTAATTCCTTGGGAGGGCAATGGAGGATAAATCCCAATGGCTATCTTCTTCTTCTTCGTCTCATAAAATTGCTTTTTGCTTTTCTTTTATCGGTGAATTTACGAAGAATGGAAAATTAAAGAGTTACTCTTGTCTTGGTATATTGACCTCACGCTTCTTTCCATGCCGTTGTCTCGTTTCTTCTCTCGGGTTTTTTTTTTTTAAAAAAAAAAACAAAAATGCATTTATCTTTTTGGAAAATTAACAGGTCCCTACATGACTGATTTACCAAAAAAAAAAATTAGAGTAATCATTATGGCTCCAATCAAACCAAATTTTACAATTTTAAGCCTGACTCAATTGGGTATGAGAATATATATTCAAGTCGAGCTATAAAATGTGTGTTAAGACTGGCTCGTTGTGAATAGAAGTTTAGCGACCTCGAGCTCGAGCCCAGTTGATAATACTATTCGAGCCAAGCCGGGTACTCGATCGAGCCAAGTAGGCTATTAATTTTTTAACTATGTGATTCAAGCAAAGTTTAAGTTCGAGTTTGTGGAACAACCTTATATATTTATCTAAAATATAAATATGTAATATGTAACAAATAAAGGCATTTATATATATGGTATATAACTATAGTCTATAGGTAACAAATTAACATAATATTATTATGTATAACTATTGAGTATAAACTAAGTATAAATATAATGTAATCAAATAGTAATTCTAGTATACTATATATAATTATTAACTATATTTTAAGTATAGTATATAACTATTGTTAATTATAGATAATGAGTATATATAGTTACGTAGTTGTACATTAACTATCCAATATAGTTACATTATTTATAACTATATATTAATAATATATAATATTAGTTTGATACTAACTAGTTAGTATGTTAATAATAGACATACATACACACCTTGATACATACATTCATGGTAATATTACTATATTTCAAAGTATTATAATTAATTATGAAATACTATATTTACTTAATTAGGTTAATTAGTTACTTAAAAACTATATATATATTAAAGTGACTTATATATTATATGTAACTACTTAATTATACTTAAATGGTTAGTTAATTTCTTAGTAATATTAAGTTAATTAGTATCTATTAACCTACTAGGTTTGTGAGCCCTAAACAAGTTGGGCAAGTTGGCCCAGTCGAGCTTTAAACGAGCTAGGCTCGTGAGCTTCAATCGAATTTTGTCGGGCGAGTCAGGTATATATTATTTACTAATCGAGCGAGTTTCTACAGTAACGAGCGGGTTTGTATAGTACCGAGCTTGAACTTAAGTTGAGTTTTATCGAGCGAGTATCGAGCAAACTGATTAATTTACAGCCCTAATTGTCGCACCCTATGTTAGCCTAGTGACACATGTAGAGCATCTCCCGGCCCAAAGCCTCTCGTTGTCTGCAGTATTCCTCTACTGTTTGCTAACGCACGCTTGAAAATTATTATACAATATAATAGTAATTATTATTGTCATATTAGAGCATGTAGCATTTATCTTTTCCTTAACATTATTTAGGAAGTTGTTTATAAGATAACATTATTTTTGTTTCTCATGAATGTGGACTTAAGTGATATGTTTAGTAGTTTAATATTGAGTTGTATTTAATGGTATGTATAATTAGACCATTTAAAAAAAAAAGGAAAAAAAAATCATATTTATCTACTAAGTTTTTATATAATTTGAATTTAATTGTTGGATTTTCAATTTTAAAAATAAGGTCCTTAAGTTTTACTTGAGTTTTAAATTGGTCCGTTTATCATTTTATGGTCAAAGTTAATGATTTTATATTTGTCACATATGTCTCATTTGATACGTCAAAGTTTATTTCAGTATCAAAGTTAATAATTTTTCATCTAACGCTACAAATCTAAAATATTAAGATGATAAAGAGAATTGTTTTTGTCTTGAGAGTTGGGTATTTTTCAGCATAAAAGTTAATGATTTTTCATCTAACGCTATAAATCTAAAAGATTAAGATGATAAAGAGAACTGTTATTGTCTTGGGAGTTGGGTATTTTTAAAAAAAAAAAAATTATTTTATGGATGATTTGAAGCATAATGATATGACTATTAGAATATACCGGAAAATATAATATATTTTTCGTATATTTCATATTTGGTTGATATTGTAATATTCTCTATTTAGGGTTGATTGTAATCAAATTTGGGAGATTTGATTATCAAACTTATATTCACTCAATACATTATAAATATGGACCTTTGTATTGTAGACAGAGTAAGTCAATGAGCACAATGTAGCCCTAAGGGCCCTTCAGAGTGGTGGACGTAGGTGTCTAACACCGAACCACCCGTAATTCCATGTGTCTCATTCTCTTTCTCACTTCCACTATTATTCTCCATATTTTAGTATTCCGCACAAATTTCTACATGGTATCATAGCCAGGTTTCTTGTGACCTTCAATAAACGTCATTGACATTTCCTGGTGTTCCTTTCGACGAACTCACCATTCCGGCATCATTCATAGCCGTTCATCCGCCGGCCGGTCCATCTCCGCCGAGAACAGCTCATTCCGATGGGTGACGCGCCTCCACGCGCGGCCTCCCTGTTCAGATGCTCCGGCCATACTTTTCACGCGCCGCCCCCTCCAGCCTTATACAGAAACGGAAACCACCAGTCAGATCGGAGGCTGCCGATCTGCCTCCCTGCCGTCCGCACGCACCAACATCACCTCGGACGTGCCTCCACGCGCCGCTCTAGTCGGCCTCCTTGCAGTGGAGCTCACCAGGGTCTCCGTAGTCCCTGCCGCACCAGATCGTAGCTGTCAAGCGCACAGTACCTACCGTACACCCAGTCACACTGGATCCCAGCCTGAAAGTGCATTGTCCTTATCCTGCACGCGTCACACAAGATCACTACCTGAAGGTGCATTGCCCTTGTCTTGTGCGCGTTACACTTGATCCCAACCTGCTGGTGCACTGAAGCATTGGTGCGCGCGCGCCACACCGGATCTTCGCCTGCAGGTTCATTCTTCCTTTTGTGGTCTCTGCCACACCCGATTATTTTCCTTTTATTTTTCCAAAAAAGAAGAAGAAGAATAAGAAGAAGAAAAGAAAAGAAAAGAAAGAAGAAAAGTAGAAGAAGGGAAAAAAAAATGTTTGATAATCTCATTTTGGAAGTTTAGCATGGAGGTTTATATTTGGCCTATTGTTGGCTCTTTTGTGTTTTTGGCCTGAGCTGGCTCTTTTTTGATTTTGGCCTATTGTCGGCCCTTTTGTGTTTTGGCCCAAGCCGGCTTATTTTGGATTTTGGCCTATTGTCAGTTCTTTTGTGTTTTGGCTCAAGCCGGCTCTTTTTGGATTTTTGCCCGTTTGTTAGGCCATGCCGATCCATCTTCGTCGCCGCCACGTGCCGCTGGCCACCCGCCAGCCTCTTGTCTTCTCCGGCAGTGTGCGCGCTCAGTTTCCACCACCGGTCCATCTTCGTCGCCGCCACGTGCCACCGTTGTTGGCTACCCCAGCTTTTTTCTTGATCTCTTTCGCAGTGTGCGCACTCAGTTTTCACCACTGGCCCTTTCGGCCGCTTTTTTTGCCCCAAGTGTCCCATTTTGGATTTTGGCCATTTGTCAGCCATTTTGTGTTTTGGCCCAACTGGCCCTCAATCCCGGGCCCATGCCGGTCCATCTTCGTCGTCGCCACATGCCATTGTCGCTGGCCACCCACAGCCTCTTGTCTTTTCCAGCAGTGTGGCGCGCTCAGTTTTCACCACCGGCCCACACTGGTCTATCTTTGTCGCCGCCACATGCCGTCGTCGCTGGCCACCATACACAACCTTTTGTCTTCTTCGGCAGTGTTCGCGCGCAGTTTTTACCACCGACCTTCGTTTATCAGCCACCGTGTACGGCTCGTACTCGATCTCTACTGCCACCGAACTTTTGTTTTTGTTTCAAACTCAAGGTTCCATAATCTGTCACCTTGAGTTTGAGGGGGGAATGTTAGAATATACCGGAAATATAATATATTTCTGTATATTCCATATTTGGTTGATATTGTAATATTCTCTATTTAGGATTGATTGTAATCAATATTGGGATATTTGATTACCAAACTTATATTCACTCAATACCCTATAAATATGGACCTTTGTATTGTAGACAAAGTAAAGTCAATGAGCACAATGTTAGCCCTAAGGCCCTTCAGAGTGGTGGACGTTAAGGTGTCTAACACCAAACCATCCGTAATTCCCTGTGTCTCATTTTCTCTCTCACTTCCGCTATTATTCTCCATATTTTAGTATTCCGCACAAATTTCTACAATGACATTAATATGAAGCCAGCTTATCAATTGAGACACACGTAACATATGACAAGCTATTTTTATTTGACAGAAAAGTAATAAAGTGATCTATTTAAAATTTGGGCAAAACTTAAGAACTATATTATTGAAATTAGAAATTTAAAGACAAAATTTAAATCAAATAAAAATATAGGGACTAAATATAGTTTTTCAAAAAAAAAAAAAAAACGCAATTTTCATAGCACAAGGTAGCAATGGCCCTTGAATCTTGATTGCCACAACGGAATATTGCACTTCGTTTATCATCTTTCTCTTAACAAAACAAAGGGGCATTAAACATATTTGGATTCTCTAAGGACATGTTTGGTACGAGGAATAACTATTCCATGGAATAGCCTTTATTAAATATGAAATTAGTGTAATGCATTAGCCTTGAAATAGTCATTCCGATAGTCATGAATGAATAATTATTCCTTTAATTGAGGGAATAACCATTCTTTTCAACTTAAGAGGAATGATTATTCCCTCAATTGAAGGAATAATCATTCCATCATAGCCATTGGAATGATTATTCCAAAGCTAATTTACTCTACTCATTTTATTTTTAATAAGAACTATTCCATGAAATAGGCATTTCACGTACCAAACATAACCTAAAAGTACAAAGAGAACGGATTTAAGATAATTTTTATTAAAAAAAAACTGCCGCATTCTACAATCATCTGACTCTCATTTTATTGGTGTAGCACTGTTCATTGGCCATTAATTTTTATTTTTTTAAAAAATTAACAAAGAGCTGATCAAAGGACTGCTAGACACGATTACATTAGCCTAATAAAATAATGATAATATGCAGATATAGTATATAGCATTCCTCATTAATAAATCATAATCGGATTTGGGGGCTGATTCGAGATATAAATTAGTTGATGAATTTTGGTTTGGGAAAGAAATTTCTCGTTCCAAAGACAATCCATCGAGATGTCCAATGACAATTGAGAATTGCAGTACTCAACAAGACAATGCTCGGAAATAGGTGGGAAGGTGCTTCGGCTGTTTGTCACATTGTGCTGTCTCCACGAACCTTCTCATGAAAAAATTATTAATTTGATTTATTTTTGGGCTTTGCTATTACGCACTAAGAAAAGTTAGAGAAAATATATGCTAATTTTAAAAGAACATGCTTAGTGCTGTACCGCTTTTACTATAAATTTTTTTATAAACTTACAAAATTTATATTTTAGGGAAAATTTCACTTACCTCCTTGAATTGTCATGCTTTTTGCAATTCTCTCCTCAAACTTTAAAACCTCTTAATTTAATGTATTTAAGTTTTAATTTTTTGCAATGTCCCTCATCCGTTAAAATTTTTTGTTAAATCATAACTGAAGGGTGTTAAATTACCTAACTTCCCTTAATATTTTTCAATTTTCAATTTTCTTTTTTTTTTTAAAAAAAAAGTAACCCACGGCTGGGTCACGTCGTGACCCAACGCTGGGTCACCATACCCACTGCGGGGTCTGGTGGTGACCCCGCCGTGGGTCTGGTGACCCACGACGTGACCCAACGCTAGGTCACGTCAACATTACTTACCAAGTCAACAACTAAAATGTGGACTATCAACCTTTTTTAAATTCAGTGCAGTCCTATTTTTTGACAATAATTGCTATATATGTGTCACATGACTATCTATATAATTATTTTCATAAAAAATAAGGAAAATTCATTTACTCTCTCTGAATTGCCATGATTTTGCAATCTTTTCCCCAAACTTCAAAACTTCTCAATTTGTGTTTTAAGTTTTAATTTTTTGCAATGTTCCTCATCGTTAGTCATTCTGTTAAGTCAGACAGTCAAATAGGTGAAAGACTTTTATGTCCCTAATTTTAAAAAAAAATTACAATTTATTCTTATTTTGGATAAAATATTTTTTTAAAAAAAAAATTTATTTGGTCAAGCTTATGCCCACTGGGTCTGACT
>FXXK01000453.1:0-25793 GCA_900184695.1 Betula pendula
AGTAATAAATATGCACAAAATTTTATTACATTAACTTGATGTTTATAGACTAAAACAAACTAAGTACAAAATAAATCAATGAGTTCCATATGTTCCACATGACTTTTAAATAGCTTTACCGGTAAACTTTTAGTCATAGGATCCGCAATCATCAATTCAGTACTTATATGCTCAATGAACACTTCATGTCTTTTGATATTCTCTCTCACACGAAGGTATTTGATGTCGATATGTTTACTTCTACTTCCACTTTTATTATTCTTGGAGAAGAATATGGCAGCACGATTATCGCAGAAGATCTTAATTGGCCTCTCTATAGAATCGACAATTTTGAGACCACCAACAAAATTTCTCAACTAAAGTGCCTATGTAGTGGCTTCATAGCATGCAATAAATTTTGCCTCTATTGTAGATGTAACAATTATAGTCTGCTTACTATTTCTCTAGGATATAGCCCCTCCAACAAGGAGAAAAATAAATCCTGAAGTAGACTTTCTGCTATCTACACATCCAGCAAAATCAGAATACCCAACCACCTCTAAATGGTCAGTGTGTCTGTATGTCAAACTGTAGTCCTTGGTTCCTTGTAAATCCGCATGACTTTCTTTGCAGCTTTCCAATGTTTTAGTCCTGGGTTACTTTGATATCGACCTAGCATTCCAACTGTTATTTTAATGTCAGGTCTAGTGCAGACCTGTGCATACAATAGGCTGCCTACTGCAGATGAATATGGAATATTTTTCATTTGCTCTTATTCCAATGCATTTCGGGGACATTGATCATTACTGAATCTATCCCCCTTAATGATAGGTGCTACCGAAGCTTTACAGTTCTTCAGTCTGAACCTCTCTAAAACCTTTTCAATGTAGGCATTCTGAGACAGTTTTAATATTCTTTATTTTCTGTCTCTGTGAATCTTTATGCCAATGACATAAGAGGCTTCACCAAAATCCTTTATTTCAAAGTTTTGAGAGAGGAACCTTTTGGTCTCGTGTAACAAACCTAAATCATTACTTGCAAGCAAAATATCATCTACATATAGGACTAAAAAGATAACTTTACTCTCACTGACTTTAAGGTATATACATTTGTCAACAAGGTTCTCAGTAAAACCATATGAGGTAATAACCTTGTGAAATTTGATATACCATTGACGGGAGGCTTGTTTTAGCCCGTAAATAGATTTCCTTAGTTTACAAGCTTTCTGACTGTTATCATCAAAACCTTCAGGTTGTTTCATGTAAATTTCCTCTTCAAGATCGCCATTTAGAAAGGCTGTTTTCACATCCATTTAATGTAGCTCTAGATCAAGATGAGCTACTAATGCCATGATTATCCTAAATGAATCATTCTTTGATACTGGAGAGAATGTTTCATGATAATCAATGCATTCCTTTTGTGTGAAACCCTTGGCCACAAGTCTAGTTTTATATTGCTTAATATTACCGGAAGCATTTGTCTTGGTTTTGTAAACCCATTTGCAGCCTACGGCTACAGCTCCTTTTGGTAAGTCAACGAGATCCCAAATTTGATTTTTAGCCATGGATTCCATCTCTTCCTTCATGACATTGAACCAAAATACGGAGTGATCTCCACTCATGGCTTGTGAAAACGATTTTGGATCATCCTTAGGCCCAACATCAAAATTGGACTCTTGGAGGTATACAACATAATTACTAGAGATTGCTGATCTACTTGTTCTAGAGGATCTTCTTAATCCCACTTCCTCCGCATTTGGTAGAGGTTGAGTAGATTCATTATGAACTTGTTCCTCACGAGTAAGTTCATTCTGAACTTGTTCCTCATGAGCAGGTTCATTCTGAACTTGTTCCTCATGAGTTGGCTGTTCTGAAATTGATTGTGGTTTAAGGTAATCAGTTTGATTTTTCTTGAACACAATCAAGCGTCCTTGAGGTGAAGGAGCTCCAGTCAACTCTTGTGCTTCCTCTAATTCAATCCTTTGAGGATAAGCACTAAGTTCAAAATCTTCTAGAAATTTTGCATTTATAGACTCAACAATTCTAGGACTATGAGAAGGACAGTAAAACCTAAATCCTTTGGAGTTTACTGCATAGCCAATAAAATAACTGCTGGTTGTCCTTGGGTCTAATTTCTTCAGATTTGGATTATAAATCTTCACTTCAGCAGGACTACCCCATATGTGTAAGTGAGTTAAACTTGGTTTCCATCCATTCCATAATTCAAAAGGTGTTTTAGGGACAGCTATAGATGAGACCCAGTTTAATACATACACAACAATTTTTAAGGCTTCACTCCATAGGGATAAAGATAGCTGAGAATTACTAATCATGCTCCTAACCATGTCCATAAGAGTGCGATTCCTTCTTTTTGTTGCACCATTTTGTTGTGGTGTGCCAAGCATTATGTATCGAGCAACAATGCCTTCCCCTTCAAGGAATTTCGCAAATGAACCTATCATTTGTCCCATTTCTGTGTACCTACTATAGTACTTTCCGTCTCTATCAGATCTTATGATCTTGATTTTCTTTTCCTTTTGTTTCTCTACTTCTATCTTATAGGTCTTGTAAGCATTTAATGCTTCAGCCTTATCATTTAGAAGATAGAGATATATAAACCTTGTATGATCATCAATAAAAGATATAAAATATCTTTGACCATTGAGGCAGAGAGTAGGAAAAGGCCCACATATATTGTGTATGATCTCAAGAATGTCAAAACTCCTTTTGATACCTTTAGTGGTTTTGTTGGTTTGCTTTCCCTTTATGCAATCCACACAAGTACCAAAATTAGTAAAATCAAGAGTTTTTAAAACTCCATCATTTACTAACCTTTTGATTCGCTCTATGGAGATATGTTCCAATCTCTTGTGCCATAACAAAGCAGAGTTTTCATTCACAAGACTCCTCTTTATGCCAACATCCGTATGCAATGATAAATAGTTGTTTTTAAAATTGGGATCTAAATTGATTTTGAATAATTCATCAACTTTTATTCCATCACCAATAAGATTTTCACCTTTAAAAATACTAAAGGTTGAATTAATAAACAAAAATCCATAACAAAAAACATCCAATTTGAAAACAGAAATTAAGTTCCTTGAAAAATTTAGAATAAAAAATACATTATCTAGATCCAAAACATATCCGAATTTCAAAATCAGCCTAAAGGTTCCAATTGCTTCTACTTTTGAAAACAATTTATTACCGAAGTAAACACGTTGTTCATTGCTTGCTGGTTTGCTTGTGTTGAGAAAACCCTGCATTGTGTTGACAATGCATGTGGATTGTAGAACCAGAATTAATCCACCATGTATTACTAGGAGCCTCAACAAAAAAAGATTCATGACAAATAAGAGAGATGATAATACTTTTCTTTTCGAGCCATCTTTTGTACTTCTGGCAATCCTTCTTCATACGCCCACTTTTCTTGCAGAAGTAACAAGCATCCTTCTTGTCAATTTTCTTTACTGACAACTTGTTATCCTTCTTGGGTTTGTGGGCATGATTGCTTCTCTTGACATTTCCCTTATTATGAGTGGCCATATGAACATTGTGAGGCTTCTCATGGTTTAATCTCTCCTATTCTTGAACACACATGGTCAGAAGTTCATTTACTGATCATTTATCTTTATGTGTGTTGTAAGAAATTTTGAAAGGGCTGTATTTTGAAGGGAGAGAATTCAGTATGAAATGCACCAAGAACGACTCAGATATATCAACTTCTAGGGACTTGAGTTGAGCAGCCATGTCCCTCATTTCCATAATGTGTTTTTGCACACTTCTGGAATTGTCAAAGGTTTTACTTGATAGCTTTTTCATTAGGGTGCTGGCTAAGGCCTTATCGGAACTAACGAATTGTTTCTCAACAACTTTAATAAATTTCTTAGCCTTGGTGCATTCAGGAATAGAGCCTCGAATGCCTTTAATGACATAAGATTTCATAAACATGAGACTTAGGCGATTAGATCGTCCCCACCATTCATGTTTAGCAATCTCTGTTGGCATATTTTTGTCCGTGAGGGCAGGTGGTTCGTCCTCACGAAGCGCCAAGTCAAGTTCCATGCACCCCAAAGTAAAAAGTAAATTTTCTTTTTATTAAGAAAAATTATTATCATTTAGCATCGAAACAGTATCAATCAAAGCAGAAGAAATAACTACATTATCAAGGAAAATAAAAATTACTTTATTGCATGAAATAACTTTATTGATTTACCAATGTCAATTAATAGTAAATTTCAACCTACCTGTGGGCAAAGGTTACATAACGCATGAAATTTACTATTTTATTAACAAGACTAATAAATTTAACGTTAATAAATAAAAATTCTCTGTACCTATGAGCAATCGAAAGAAATTTTATTTTTAATGTTAAATTTACTATCTTATTCTAATTAAGTCATAAAAATAAAAACGTCATTGTGGGGATTGGTAATTAAATTTATGAATTAATTACAACACGAAGTTAATTTTCTTTATGAAGTTCATATAATCTTGATGTAATTATCATAACAAAATTGGGATGCTGTGGCTCTCCCAAAATTGTTGTGATAATCACTACTTCATTAACATATAATAACTGAATGGATGCCAAAGTAAAGGTTCTAGAAATAAAACCAACCAATATGAAGGTGAGGTAACAATATTTTTTCAATTAACAACCAGGTAGGTTCCTAGGAAAGTGAGGGGGCTCACATTGGGTGCACTTAAATCCCAAGACTTTTCTAGACAGAACTTTCCTAGATATTATATTTTTGGATAGTACCGTAAACATTCACCAACACGTGTGATTCAGTTAACTATTTTTAGGTCCAGGCATCAAGCAAAAATTTACATTAAGCAATATAAATGACCAAGAGTATTCCTAAGTTCATGCAATTAAATACTAAACAACATAAAAAATAACATGAATAAAATTGCATCATTAAAACATAAAAGATGTATAGCTTGATGGTCTTGTTAGTGGGCTACCTTAACCAAGGTTCAAAACACCACAAGCCTTTTTTTTTTTTAAGAACCGGATGGGCACTGTATGGGCAGGTCAGCCCAGTTTATTGGGCTGGACCAAAACGGGTTAGCCCACTTAATTTTTTTTTTTTTTAAAACTCAGATTGGGCAGGATCTTTCCCATGACCCGACCCAAAAACCTTTGGACTTCAAACCCTACCCAAATGGAAAACTCTCGACCCGTTACCCCTAAAATCAGCGCCAGCCACAAGGGTCGCCGCTCAGCGCGACGCCGCCGATCTCCTTATGCGGCGGCCACGAAAGGGTCGCTGCCCAGCAAGCCACGGCGACCCTGTACAGGGTTGCCGTTTACCCAAACTTCAAGCAGCCCGTGAAGGGCTATCGTTACTGTGACCAGCGGCCCTCACGGGCCACCGGTCACAGAAACGTGATTTTGGTCCTTATGCGGTAGTGCTGCCGCCCCTTATGGCTGCTGGGTTTGTGAATTTTCTTATGGGTCGATGGGTCTGAATGGTTCTTCAACGTGGATCTGCTTCAGAAACAAGTCTTACGGCAGAGTGAGTTGGTTCCAAAAATTCCACAAAAAATTTCAGAATATGAACAAATAAAATAATGCATATTCAGGTATATTGAGAATAATAACAAACCTAATATTAAGCAAAATAGCTTGAAGGAGGCTCTGATACCACATGTAAGCATATACACAATATTATATGCTAAATATGCAGCGAAAAAGTAAATAGTTTTAGGATTACCTTTAGCCATTTTTTACTTAAGCAAAGTAAAATTCTCTCAAGACGTAGAATAAACAGTCTCTAGCAATATGAAACAAATAAAAATAATATAGAGGTATCTTCTGACCTATTCCCAATCTTAAGCCGTATTGATGAAATATATAGGCACTGTATTTATAGGCTAGGTCAGGGACCCTTAATCAATTCGTTAGCTTTAATTATTCCTCCTATCAAAGAATAAATTGATTTAAAATTAAATAGATTGCAATCAGATCCATTTGCAATTAATTTTGATTCCATATGAACTCTTTATTTGAAATAAGAAAATCAAACACCGTAATTATAATTATGAAATAATTCACAATTATAAGTGACATAAAGGGCTATAAATAAAATATTTAACACGATGACCTCACATAGTCGTTGTTGATACATTTGATATATGAATAATGCTTGGTGTTTAACCAAATGTATCAAACTCCATCCAACTTGGGAGTAATTTTTGATATGTATATATGTGTAGGTAGTGTATCCACGATGACTTTACATTGTCTTTTTGGATACATACTTATCAGCGACGACAACATTAGGTCGTGGCATATTAGTTTTTCATTCTTTTTATTTTTTTTATTTTTTATTTAATTATTATTAATTTACACAACATCAACGACGACATTGTCGTCGCTAAAAGTTCTGATATGTCAACACTATAAAATTGCCATGACCCCGCGTGCGAAAGTAAGTATTTCCCCTCATATATGTCTCCGTCGATAATATCCTTTTACTCGAGCTACCTGGCCGCAACTGATCATAACCGAATTAAGTAGTAAATAAATGCATAATTATCTGCCTCCACTCATCATATTTCATGCTCTTATATCTGTCCTTCATAAAGAAACTTCTCCTCTGTATTATCACAGTTTGATTACACATGACTATGGTTACATCTTGAAATAAAATCTAATTTACATCATAAAAGAAATATTTTAATATGTAAAAATATAATATACAGAAAACAACAAGATATATACTTCAAATCTTCAGATCGATAGAAGAAGTCATGTCTGGTGCAATCTGAGAATATATAGATTGTAATGCATAAACTTGCAGCCTCAAATGTAGAATGTAATTAGCAGTCTGAACGAAAAGGCTGTCCGGTTGCAGACCATCCCCACCAGGCACAATCCTCTGCAGCTTTTTGACCTTCATTTGAACCGCCCGTCGCCTTCTTCTCCTTCTTCTCCTCAATTTCACTCCCAACATTTTACCATCATTTTCGTTACATAATTCTCTGCATGCACCCAAACCCATGAGAGAAAGATTATGTGGAGAGGAAATGTGCAAGTGTCCATGGGTTTTTATACAACTAGTGAGAGATTGAAAAGTCTTTATCAGAGCGGCCATGTGAGGCCTAAGTACTGGTTTGTGGAGAGAAATTAATGGATCCATATTAGCCACTAGTTTTTTGGGGGATCACTAGTATTATCTGTCCTCGTACGTAATAATCCTAGCTGGATCGACTCATGATAGCTGTCCTACCCTGGTGATCATGTCCTTGGATTTGGTCTCCACGTCATGAAATCAATTGAGTGGCAAGCAGAGTGTGTGTCCAAATGGTGATAAATTATAATCCATCGATTGTGGATAAGCTTCGTTCCCTGCTATTCAACCTCATAGTCGAGTTGTTTTGTAACACTCATCGACCAAAGCAATCTGTCGAGTACTTTTTGTCTGTTATGAGAAGAGATGCATAATTGGTTACATAGGCTATTTTTCTCCTATTTCTAATCACGTTAAAGACTGTTTAAATAAAAAGTTGGGATACTCTATACAATCATTTATCACATTTATTTTATATTGATTGACATGCATAGTGTGTTTTAAGTGAACTTTCAATTAACATTATAACATATCACAAAGTTTTGCAATCGACATTAACAGCGGCTCACTTTATTAACGTCATTGGCTCGTCCATATATAATACTAAAACATTTTAATCTGGTTTATAGGTCACTTTACTCCCATTGATCACTCGACCACAAAATCACAATTTATTCGATCCCATATTTAACGTAATAACGACTCTAACATCAAATAATACAAATTTCAAATATGTAAAACTTACGCTTAAAAATCGCTTGTAAAAAAAAGGTGCCAATAACTTATAGACATAATTAATTTTGCACCTAACTGATGTGGGGGCATTTAAGTTCGTAACATGTACAAAACGGAGGCAGCAAAAAAAACCATTGTGTGTTGGCAGTACTCATAAAGGAAAGGCCACGTGGGGTATAAATATATGGATTTCTGGTGATGAGTGATGGTGGATATATATGGTAGGAGGAAATTACCAGGAATATATATCCTGAAGATAAATTAATTTCTTTCGTAGTTGAGGTCTTCTGATTCATGGCATTCCAGCAGGTAGCACTTTGATAAATAGTGATCGAGTAATTGTTTTTTTTTTTTTTGTAAGTAATTGTTTTTTTCACTTGTAAGATAAAAGTGGCCAACTCGAAATTACAGAGCTGCATGAAAAATATTGCGCAGGCATAAACAATCACTAAGAATTCATTTTAAACTCAAAATTCTTCCCTAATAGCTTAATTTAATTCTAAGAGCATTTCCAGTAGATTTTGACTATTTTATTGAGTAAATTTAACTAAAATACTAAAAACCCTCATCTAGCAGTCCCAACAAAATAACCCAAATATTTTAATGAGTTTACATGCAGTACTCATCAATTTTGGTGAGTACTGTACACTCACCAAAGCTCAAAATAACAATATTTTCTCTCTCTTTTAATATTTTTCCCATTTTCTTCCCCGCGCAGTCATTTCCCTTTTTTATTTATTATTTATTATTTATTTTATTCCTTTCTCTCCCACAAAGCTCTCTCTCTTCCTTCCTCTTCCATTTCTTCTCTCTTTTGCACGACGTTGTCACTGTTTGCCAAGTCCCACGCTGTCCATCGAGCATAAGCTGATAATTCTCTCTCTCTGGTTTGGCCGATCTTGGGTTGGAGTTTTTGATTTATGGTTTGAGTTGTCTTGATCTTTGATCTCTTGAATGGGTCTTCCATGGGTTTTTAATTTCTTGAATGAGTTTTTAATATGAAGATAAGTGCAGTACTTGATTGTGTTGTGCTTGATTCTCTCCAACATCTTTGATTTTCAACTATAGGCGTTGTGCTTGATTGTGTCATATTTTTTCTTCTTTTCCCATCCTTACAATACTTTAGAAAATGCTTTAGAAATGCTTAAAAAAATTACTAGGAGGAGATTTAATGTTTGATCGTATACACATACACATACAAAATTATATAAGAATGCATTTATATGTATACATCTTAATGTGAATAGATCAGAATGCAACCTCTCATGTTGAGACAACAATTGATTTTGAAATCTCAGTTTCATGACTAGTTTCTTCTAATTTATTGAATTTTTCTTATTCAAGATGTTGATACATTTATTGAATCGGGTTTTTTAATTTTGAAGAATCGTTGGCATTGTTATTTTTTGTTAATGGGATTCATGTGAAATTTCAGCTCATTACTGATTTCTTCTATAATTCCTTGAATTTTTCTTATATATTCTGTATCAAACTTTAGGTTGTTTAGGCATTGGCTGTATTAATGTTATCGACTATTTCATTCCATAGTAGCTAGCTAGAAAGAAGCCAGAAAGTCTATTATGACATCAAAACCCTATATTAGTAGATTCAATGCCACTAAAATTTTATATGCTTTTATACACTTTCTAAAGCTCATGCGGTATCTGACCTGATGTAATTAGTCTATATAAACATCATCCATTAAATTGCAATAGATGGATGATGTTACAACAATAGTTACTTACATACTTGATTTGTGCTTTTTTAAGATGGATTCCCAAGGTCAAGAAAATGTCCTTAATTCATGAATCTTTTATAGGGAGATACTAACATGGACAACTCATTTTTGAGTGAATTTCAACAAGCTCCAATGTCTGTTGATCACTCTCAACCCCAAGTTGTTAATGTTCCCAATAAGAGAGCATAATAGGGTACCAACTTCTCTATAGAGGAAGACAAGCTCTTGGTATTGTTGTGGCTAAATGTTGGTATTGATGCGGTGTAAGGGACTGACAAAAAAATCACCAATTTTGGGAAAGATTTCATGCGTATTACCATCAACATAAGGAGTTCCATTCTGAACGAATGTCTAACTCTCTAATGAATCGATAGTCAACTATTCAAAAATCGATTTATAAGTTTACTGCATGCCTGTCTCATATTGAACATCTCAACCAAAGTGGTACTATTGAGTATGACAAGGTATAAGTTATATTAAAAGCATGCACTCAATACATTAACCTAACAATTGTTTGAGGATACTAATTATTTTTCTATTTACTTTCTTTTTTAGATTCAAAAGGCAAAGGTTGTGTATCGTTCACAGAATAACGATGTAACTTTTCCATATGAACATTGTTGAAATTTATTGAAGGACGAACAACAGTGGTTGTACCATGGTTAAAAAGACAAACAAAGAAGATCATCTATGGCAACATCTGCTAATGTCACTCATATTCCCGACTCTATAAATGAAGGTGAGGGGATATTGTGTTGCATGGTAACAATGTAGAGTTTGAGAGACTAGAAAGGAAAGCTGAAAAGGCAAAAAGAAAGAGGAAATAGGGTCGCTTTGAAGATGTAGTGGAATTCATGAAGAAGGGAGCGAAAATTCTTGAGGATGTGTGTTATCAAGGAGAAGAGCCAATTTGCTTAGAAAAAGAAACGCTTGACTTGGGAAAGATGGAATGGAAAGATCAATGGATATTGAAAGGAAAAAGCTTTATTTTCAAGAGTTGGATAGCGAGGAGAAAATAATGATGATTGATACAAGTATGATGTCCGAAGTACAACAACAATATTACTGGAAGGCACGCCAAAATGAAATCATTGGGAGTTGACAATCAAGAAAGTGAGCATGATTTGCTCTTGTGCTATCTTTGTTGTGTTTTTGATATCATATTTGACATTAATGTTCAATCTTTAATATATCTACTTTTGATCTCATATTAAACTTTAATGTTTCATCCTTATATGTCTACTTTTGATATTGTATTGAACTTTTGATCACAATCTTAAATCTTTTGAAGAATTTCACTAGATTCTTGGTTATATTTGTTTTTTTTCCTTTACTTTACGGAAAAAGTTCTCAAAAAAAGATTAACTTAATACATTATAAATAAAGACTAACTTAATACATTATAAATAAAGACTAACTTAATTTAAATAATCATTCATTCGAACCTTCTACGATTTGCCATGTAGTTGCCATAAATGTTCGATGAGGTCCGATTGGAGTTGAGAATGAGTTTTTCAGTCTCTAATACGTAGACGATTATGTATTAACTCCGCAAGCATATGTGTATTATTGTGTGACATTGGTTCAAGAAGAGTTGCATCGGGTTCATATATAATTGAAGTCCAATGTTTCTTGTTTCTTGTTTATCTCGTTCATTTTCAATGATCATGTTATGGAGAATTATGCATGATTGCATAATTTGTTTGAGCTCAGGGACTTTGAAAATTCATGCAGGTTGATGGACAATTGCAAATCATGCTTGCAACACTCCGAATGCACGCTCTACGTCCTTCTTTACATACTCTTGTATTGTAGTAAAATGTTTTTTCTTGGCTCCTAGTGGGTTGATATTTTTTTTTCAAATGTCGACCATTGCGGATATCTAACATTAGGAAGGTAATATCTTATTATGTAGTCGTGACCATTAATAAAGTAATTGACTCGAGGAGTATGCCCTTGAGCGAGCTCAATAAATAGAAAAGATCTTTCTAGCATATTGATGTCATTGTTAGCTAGACCCAAATAATCTAAAAAATGCATGCCAGAGCCAAAAATCATATGAAGTAACTGCTTCCAAGATAATAGTTGCTTCATGTTTATGGTCATAATACATACATTTCCACGAGGTTGGATAGTTCTTCCATTTCTAGTGCATTCAGTCGATACTCCCCAACATCCTAGGAAAACTACGACTTTCGCCCTCCGCTAGCAACCTCGCAATGTCATGGGTTGTTGGTGACCTCAAGTATTGATTGGAGTAAAGAGAAACCACTGTTTCAGCAAATAGTTTTAGACTTTTCATTGCTGTGCATTTTAAAATCTTCAGATATTCATCCACAGAATCACGAGATACTCCATATGCTAGCATGACTGCATCAATAATCTTTTGAAGGGCAGTAAAACCAAGTGTCCCAACTGCATTTCTTCCTTGGATGAAGTATGGCTGGTGATGCGAAACCTTAGATACAATACGAAGAAAAAGAGGGGATATCTCAGCTAGAATTTCGTCCAAAATAGTTTGGGAGGGTATACTAGTGATTTAGCAAAATAGTCGAGCATAAGCCTTTTGTGGCATTGCAACTGATTACGCTCGATGTACCTACGACTGTGGGTACCACGACGGCGTGATGCTGATACTTCTTCCATGGCATGAGTAATTATTAAATCATCATCATCGTCATCTTGAAGCATTTTGGGAAGAAAAGAGCAACTCTTAAAGAAAAGACGAGCCATAGGAGAAAAAAACAGAGATTGAATGGAGAATGAATCTTGGTTGAGGTAAATGATAGTTGGAGAGAAAATGATCTTATTTATAGTGAAAGAATATGACTGTTAAGAAAAAGATAAATTCTTAAAAATATGATCGTTAGGAAAAGATAAGTATTATGAAATATAGCTGTTAGAATAAGACAAAAATTCAAAAATATGACCGTAAGGAAAAAGATAAATTTTTCAAAACATGACCATTAGAAAAAAACAAATATTAAAAAATATGATCGTTAGTAAAAGACAAACATTCAAAAAATATAAATGTTTAAGAAAGAATAAATAAATCTTTGAAAAATAATATTTAAATTAAATAGTGATTGTGGATAGTTAATTTGTTGAGGCTGCAACTACGGGTGCTTTAAAAAAGTTGATGGTTAAAATAGAGAAAAATGGTTTTCAGTTAAATTAGCTAGTAAAATTTGCTGAGATTGCTAAGAATGCTCTAATAGATTTGCTTCAGTTTCAATTTACTTTTCACATGATCAACAATACGCCATTGTCTACCCTTTTTTTTTTGGGGTGAATCGTTACAACAATTATTGGAAAAGTCCTTCGCCTCCATGAACACCATCACAACATGAAATAACAATAACCATAAATGATGATGAGTGTAACTAGACACCCTGGTGAGTTTTAGAGAGTATATATGTACTTATATGTGGATTTATATTGTTTAAGTTGCTTCAAAATTAAAATGATCAACCTTAAAAAATGGGAGAAATTAGAATTTGTTACAAAAAAAGTACAACTTAAATTACCATCTGCAAAATTCTCTAAGGAAAAAAAAATAAATAGTGGTCTAACTCCAAATGTCAGTTAATCTTCTTAATTTTTATGAAATTGTAATGCATGCAACCTATGTGCACTAACAATTTCATTGACAAATTTATAGAGGTTTTCCCAATAACGATGGTCTAAGGCAAATCTTACTCTAACAAGCACCATTCCTTGTTTCCAACAATTGCCTAGGAAAGAGATTAATGCGCCATTTAAATCACATACCAAGTCTCTATGGTTTGTAATGCTCTAGGTTATTTCAACGTCACTAGAATAGCTATGGGCAATCAAATTCTAATTAATAAGCACACACATTTCCTTTGCTACAATTCTAATAAGACTATATATATAGGTCGACTCTAACTCGATCAATTTAATCAATGAGTCATATTCCTCAACCAACCATAACTCATTAATTTCATGTTGGGTTCACGTAAAATTCGTAGGTCGTGTCATAAATTGTGGACTAGGCTTCTCTCCAGTTCATTCGTTTGAACTAGAGAGGATCTAAATTCATAAATTATCTGTCTTAAATGTCATGTGTCAGGTTAATTAGGTTGTATTGAAGCATAAGTATAGGATTCTATAGGTTAACCTTAACTCAGATTCATATAATTAAACATGCCAAACCCTTCAACTCTAATCTGCTAATTTTCGTATCAAATTCTTTCACATGTGTAAATTAAAAATTGTTAACCCCTACTATTTGGGTTTCTATCTACTGTATACATGTTTTAAGTGCAATTAATGTGAAACTTATTGTCTAGTTGTACTTGATTTTGGCATCGAGGCCAAGCCCATGCTTCGTCCAAGATAAGATCATAATGGGCGCGCAATACTACAATCCGTACGGGCATGAACGCATGTGGATCTTGGTTGCTTCACTTGTGCATGAACGTAGGCGCTTAGTACTCTATACAATCCGTACGTGCACCTTTATAGGATTTATGTTGACTCTACAATCTTGAGAATTTAGGAGCACGTAAGCATTGTTCATTATCCCAACGAACCATTAATTAGGTCGGTGACCCTTGTTTTCTATATAAAGGGATCGATCCATCAGGTGGACTTTGCAGGAAATACCTTTAGTTTTCGACCTCTTTCCTATTCGATATAGTACTAGAAAGAAAGAGAGAGAAAGCATGCAAGAAACACCGATAGGATTTCGGTTTTGGCCAATCGAGGAAGAGCTTGTGTTCTACTACCTTCATAGGAATGTGAATGGAGAGCCACTGCCTCCCAACGTCGTCATTGACTGTGACATCTATTGTGACAAAGAGCCGTGGAAGATTTTCGATAATAACTCGAACGAACGTTTCTTTGTCTTCACCAAACTGAAAAGGAGGAGCAAGGTAAGGCTTGAGAGGGCTGTTGGGTGCGGTACGTGGAAAGGTCAACACAAGACAAAGATCATGGATGGTGAGAAGCATGTTGGGTACAAAAAGTTGTTGATTTTCGAAGCCAAGGTCACAACTAGTCATTGGATCATGCACGAATTTTCTTTGCTGGAGGGAAAAGTATGTATGTTGTCTCTTCTTGGTGTATTTACGAGCTTTTTCATCATCATATATGGTTATTAACTGCTAGCCTTTAATTCTTTATTTCCCTTTTCTTGTTTTCTTTAGGGGTTTAATCTCATATTTATTGTTTCTATCGGGTTAGAAAATCATGATTGATGATGATGAATATGATTTTAACATGCACATTGATGATCATATATGGTTAATAACTGCTAGCTAGTCTTTAATTCTTTGTTTCCTTTTTCTTGTTTTATTTAATTAGGGTTAAGAATTTAGGGTTTATATATGACATAATGATTTAGGGTTTAGGGTTTATATATAGTTAATGATTTAAGGTCTAGGGTTTATAGATTCATAATTTCTTGATAATAAATACAATAACAATTTGATTTGGTTTGATATGTGTGTACACATGGTGTTCGTTTTATATCCTAGTCTACTCTATTTGAGGACTGACATGCACCCTTATGTATGTTTTTGATTTATTCAATCCAACAACATAATCGAATCTCATGAAGTTGTTTAGTGAAAAATAAACATAGTACTCTAACTGGCTCATGCTTCTTTCTTTTAATGGTTGGCGGTTGCTTGTATATATTATATGGCGTACATTATAATTACCTCTTTCTGCCGTTGGTAATTTAATATTTAATATCTAACACTAATGTATTTTTTGTTTCCCCTCTTTTTCTTGTAGTTCAATGATTTTGTCTTGTGTGAAATCAGAAACGCTTCCTCGAGTGGTTCAAAAGATGGGCAGGTGAAAAATACAGAATTTCAGGACAAGAGGAGTCGTAATGATGATGAGCATATTAATGAAGTTACCTTGCAGCCACAACTTGAAAATGAAGACACCAGGTTTCAGAACATGTGCCATAATCTTGAATTATGTGAAGAAGAATATAAGCACCTAAAAAGGAGGCGAATCATTACCAGTTGCTTAACAGAAAAAGCTCCAACAGAAAATTTGGTTTCTCTGGAAATCATTCAAGAATTATTGGAAGAAGAAGATCATCCTGCAACCCAGCTGCTACAGCTTGAAAATCAAGACGTCAGCATACAGGGGATCCTTGAATTATGGGAAGAAGAAGATGAGCCCTACTCATGGCAAAATTTGTTGTCATGCTCTTTTGGAATAGATGTTAACTTTTGTGTTTGAATGTTATTCTTTGTTTTAATTTTGCAAGGGGGTTTCATATACTGAAATGTTGGTTTCTAGTTTTGTTTGTATTAGGGGTCTTCAAGCTTTAGTGTTTTGTTATAAATTTTATTTGTAAGGTGTTGTTCAATTGTTTTTTTTATTAATGAATGTTAATCATTCAATTTTTTTAAAATAAAATAAAAGGTAATGTATCCCATTATTATTTTTGGATTTGAATTTAATTTGCAAGTACATATCGTAACAGTATTCAGCTGTTAAATACTAGTTGGAAGGGTTTCTGTAAAAGACTTTGGTTAGTTTCTATTCGGAAGTGTTTGCTAAAGGATCCTCAGAGAATTAATTGGGAAGTTAGAGGGAGGATTATGTTGAGGGGAGAATTAATTAGGAGTTGGGATCTTTCAGATAGTAATTTTGGTGGATGATGATGTTGCTGGGGTCTGCTGCTTAGTTGTAGTTTCAATCTGGTGTATATACTTCTGAGTTGATGATGCAAAATTGGTTTGTAGATGTTGGGATTGATGTAGAGGTTTTGTTGCTGCAAAATTTTAAGTTGTTGCAGTTGTAGTTGCTTTTGTGAAGCATCTTTGGCTTTACAGTTAAAATGAATTGTAGATCTATTTCTGGTTTGAAGACTTGTTGTTTGAGGACATATATGTCCTCCAAATGTTTCGGTTCTTTGCATTATTCTTTGTGCTTTGGACTGCCAAATTATTAGGGCTTGAGGACATATATGAATACAAACCAACCATGCAATCACAACTCCATTTAATCAACAATATTCATCATTAAATCAAAATTGATTAAGAATGTTAATAAAATACAATTATGTTTTTGGAATTGTTCCAATCACTTATCAAGGTAGTGATCAATATACTAATTCAGTAGTATTAAGACTCAGTTTGGTCCCACAATTTCACAAACTTTTCGACTCTTTCTTTGACTACAAAGAACTCGTCAATCGAGCTCATTGCTAACTTCCTTCGGCTTCGGCAACTCTTTCCTTGTCCCTAAATACGACCTTGGAAACCATCCCAAGTCCCAACCTCTTTGAAACCAGCTGAATCAAAGAGGCAACATTCTCCTCTACTACAAACAAAAAACACTAATTTAGAAAGTGTCGATGTTGTTGGGACTTGAGACTTGGCAGCGCTGTTGAACAGCATAATTGCTATGACCACTAAACATAATTTTAAACACCTTTTGATGTGTTGGAATTGTATTACTAGCGATGTTATATTCAGCTTGTATGGTGCAATTATCCGGACTATTTTCCAAATCCGTAATGTGTTTTGAAGGCTATGTTGGTTTTGATATAAATGTTTTTCGGAAACTAAATTGATCCATAAAATTCCCAAATGATAGCCTTAAGAATATGCTCCTCTATTTTGGGTTGGCCACTTTGTTTAATCTCATTTCGAGCACGCCATAAATTGTAAATCGTGGAGCTTAAAACCAGACGCAAGGAGTATCAAACAAAACTTTTTTCTTCCAATTGCTGCATCCCAGAAGAAGGACTATCCTGGGAAGTTCTTGCACGTACTGAGAGTTATATATGCATGAAAACGGGAAGCATACTAATTGGCTTACTACGTGACAACATTAATCCTCATTCTCGGGGACTAACATGTACTCAGATTGACCAAAATTTCGCTTAATTAGATATTTAAAAAAACATAAAAAGTTTTGGATCTTTTGCTTGGTCTCCCAAGTACTGGAGAAAGAAATTAAATTTTCTGATCTTGCACTTATCTCCCCCTCTATAGTAATGATTCGAAATTTATCATAGAAAAAAACTTTAAAGCAAAATCTCTCTGTATAATATATTGTTAAACATTTTGGCACAAAAAATGCAAAAAGTGTACATACGTTAACTTTCAGGGCTTCCCATATTGGCACAAAGAGATGAGCACTTGCCTTTAGGCTTTAGGGGATTTTGGTGCATGTTTGCTACCTATTTGTGTTTTGGAAACCAGGATCGGAGCAGTTTCATGTATATATTTCTTTTCTTTTGTTTTTGGTGGTATTTTTTTTTAATTTTTTTATTAATGAGTAAATTTCATTAACCAAAACAACTCCATACAAAGAGGAAACACAGTTACAAACCATAGCTACAAAACAAAACTAGCAACCTTCAAAATCAGCAGTTAGCTTAGCACCCTATCGAGGAGGATCCAATGGCTACATAAGAGAAGATTTTTCTTACTTCTCACATATTTATATTTGGACAACACTTAAGTGCGAACCTCCCATCAAATTTTTGAGAGGATCTTCTCTTCCAAGAGTAAATTTACACCATGCCAGATACTATTCCTCACCCTCCAAATGGCATAGGTTGAAGAACTCAAACAAAGTTTAGCCAAAACAGATTTCAAGCTCTTCCCCTCCAAATCTTACACCCCTCTAGCAATGATTTCCTTAAAGTCATCAATGGGAACAATAAGACATCTGTCAATTACAGATTTTCAAATACGACGATTAAATCTATACTAAAAGAAAATATGGTCTCTCCCCTTAACGCAACCTCTACAAAACACAAAAAGAAGATCTCCTTGGAAACCCCAGCTAACCATCCATTCTCAAGTTACAAGTTGATTTTGGACAGCCAAACAAAAGATAAACGCTTGCTTTAGGATGGCAAGTGGAAGCTGAATGAGCTTCCACCAAGGAACAATAACCCTCTTATTCTTTATATAATCCCATGTCTCACTGCAGTGGTACTTACCCGAATTAACAATACTCCAAAAAGTCTAGTCAGATTCACCCAGAGGCACTAGGGAGAGCTGATTTTGAATGCAAACCAATGCATCTGATTTCGCAGAAGGCCAGCTCCAATGATGATCACAGATTACAGAGGAGAGCTTGAGATTTATTTGACTACCAGCATCATATATAGGTCTAAACCCATATTTTCCAGTAAGTATTCCATCCAGAGGCCACAAAGCAAGCCAAAGGAAAATGTTATTACCATCCCAAACTGTGAAGCGATAAAATCTCTAGCTACTTCCTTGAACTTCAGCAATTTTCGCCACGTCCAGGAGCAACTTTGCGGGATCTTCATAGCCCATAAGCTCCTGCCTTTTAGAACATAAGCTTCTATCCAAGCAACCCAAAAGGACCCTAATTTCACAATAAAGGTTAGATGTGTCGAAGCATTGAAGCCTTATTCCAATCTTCAACCATTTTAATGCCCAGCCCTCCCTCCCTTTTTGGGACAGAGTGCTCTTCCCAAGATACTTTGGCATGAGCATGATGAGAATCATTTCCACCCCAAAGAAATCTAGAAAATTTTTGAGTAAGAAGTTTGTAAATCTTTTTAGGAAGAATGAAGATAGAAGACCAATAAACCTGAATGTTGAACAGGATAGAAGACACCAATTGGAGTCTTCTTGCAAAGGATAGCTTCCTAGCCATCTAGGAATTGATGTGACCAGCATCCCTTTCAAGAAGAGCATCCCTTTCAAGTCGCTTAGTTATTAAAGGAACCCTAAATAACGAACTGGGAGGTGGGCTTCTGTCATCTGCAAACTCTTGAGAATTTGGTCCTTGCTAGCATGATTTAGCCCAACACAGAAAATTGAGCTCTTACTCAGGTTAGCAACAAGACCTGAGAGGTTAGCAAATTCAAAAAGAACCCTACTTATAGACGTAGCAGATTTCTCAATAGCAGCCACAAAGATGAGTAAGTCATCTACAAAGCATAATTGGGTGAATTGTAGGATGGAGGTCGATGGAATTCTCTCTAACAACTTCACCAAGCAAAAGAGAAAGAACTTCCATAGCAACCACAAAAGATAGGGAGAAATGGGATATTCCTGCCACAAGCCCCTGCCACCTTCAAAATATCCCACCAAGCTACCATTGGGAGCCATAGAGAACCTAGGGGATGTGATACATTCTCTCACCCACCCAATAAAGGATGCTGAAGCGCCAAAACACTCAAAACAGTGGATGATGAAATCGCAATTGACCGAATCATAGGCTTTCATAATGTCTACTTTGATGGTACATCGGGGTTTACCATCACCCTTGTGATAATTATGAACCAATTGACCAAGTCATTGGCTTTTATAATGTCAACTTTTTTTTTTGGTGGTATTGATTTCTCTGCATAACTTATCTAATTTTTCAGTGAGGACAACAATATATAAGAATTTGAAAAATTTAAAGAGGGCTGTTATACCATGCATAGTATACTAGCCATTATGCTCATGATCAGGAAAATGGTAACACGATCTTGATTTGGTGTACAGGATGACGCATGCAGTCTTTCGACATAGCTTGAGAATCAAAGATGCTAAGAACATCAATTTACCTACAAAATGGACACGACTTTGACATCAATCAAAGATATCTAATTACGAACATCATCAAAGAGTTGTTGATGACATTCTGGAGCTCTCTCCAGAATATGCATATGGAAGATGAAGATCCCCATCCTGCAATAAGTCAACATATGTTGCAAATGCTAAGGGAATCAAATTTGAGGTTGGGGATGGTCATAATATTCACATGTGGGTTGATAATTGGCACCATGCAGGGATCCTTCTTGATAAGTATGGATTCCAGGTTGTATATGATGCTCAGAGCAACAAAGATGCTAGGCTCTTAACGATGCTGTCTAATGGTAGCTGGTGTTGGATACCTGCAAGGTCAGATTCTCTTGTAGAAATTTAGTGTAGTCTTGCCTGAGGGTCCTCATTGGTGAGTGTGATAAACCTATATGGGTTGCCTCCAATTTAGGCTCCTATGTGAGTTCTGATATTTGGGAAGCTCTTCGAAGTAGGCATGCTGTGGTGGATTGGTGGCCGCTTGTTTGGTTTGCTTATGCAATCCCCAAGCAGGCTTTTGTTTTGTGGTTAGCCATGAAAGATAGTCTTACTATAAGGGAACGCTTGGCAACTTGGGAATTTAAGGGTAATGTTTTGTGCCTCTTCTGCAGAAACTGATTGGAGAGCCGAGATTATCTATTTTTTGAGTGTAGTTTCAGCTCCCGCATTTGGAAGGCAAGTTTAGTGCGCTGTCATGTAAAAGATCCCCCATCTGTTTGGGCTGATGTTCTACGTATTGGCTGCAATCTTTGGAAGAAGAAGGCTCTCTCTGATACTCTATGTCGCCTTGTGCTAAGCTCCACAGTTTATAACTTGTGGCGTGCTCACAATGAGATTAAGCATCATGGCCATTGCAAAATAGAGGAGCAGATATTGAAGCATGTTATCTGGAAAGTGCGCACTAGAATCTTGGGAAGTAGAAAGTTCCAAAGAACTAGGGAGAATTCTCTCCTCTGTCAGGCCTGGAATCTCCCTATTTATCTCTTAGTTTGATTCCCTGTTTGCTGCGTTTGTTTTGCCTAGGAGGTCCTTTGTTTTAGTGTTCTTATTTGGTTATGGAGGTTTTGTTTCTCCAGACTAGTGCCCTTGTTCTTTTCTGCTTTTGCTGTTTGGTTGTATTGCTCTTTTGTTGAATGAAAAGTTTGCTTATTCATTAAAAAAAAAAAAAATGCTAAGGGAATCTTTAAAGGTAATGATAATGAAACTGAGACAGTTTTCAAGTTTATGAATACAAAGTGGGGTGAAACTAGCTAGTAAGGGCTTAGGAGCTTCAGAGTACTAATGCTTCCCATCCTTCCAAAGCTTGGCATGGTCCCATAACATTTGATACATAGAAATCGTTTTTTTTGGTTGGCCGGCATGAGTGACCACGTCACATAAACTTAAAAAAAAAAAAAAAATCGTCCCTTCCCCACGTCTAAAATTCTAATTCTGGTCATTCATGCCTGCACTGCCATTCATCAAAATTGTGTTACATAGTTTCTTCAGCAAATGTTCTCAATCTTTCAAGTTCCCGCAAATTAAGAAATCCTTGCCAAGATCCGGCGCCTGGATTCCAAGGGATTGTATATATCATTTGATCGTGTATGCATGCAATGTCGTGAAATATGGGCCCCAGCAAGCTAAGTCGGTACATCCGTACTTTGGCCTATACATTTGAAAATCTGTGCATGAACGCAGGAAGTACAATCCGTACTTGTACGGTTGTAGGATTTACGTTTTGGAATCCCGATGATTTAGCAGCAAGTAAGCTAAAATTCTAGAAAATGTTTGATCGTTATCCTAACAATCATTAGGAAAAAAAAAAATCCTAGATAATCATTGTTAGGTCGGTGACTCTTGTTTTATATATAAAGGGATCCATCATGATCAGGTGGCTTTGCAGGAAACACTGGCCGTAAGGTTTTTAATTCGGTTTCCTATTCGATACAGTACTAGAAAGAAAGAGAAAGAGAGGATGCAAGAAACACCGTTAGGATTTCGGTTTCGCCCAACCGAGGAAGAGCTTGTGTTCTACTACCTTCATAGGAAGGTTAATGGAGAGCCACTGCCTCCCAACGTCGTCACTGACTGTGAAATCTACTGCGACAAAGAGCCGTGGAAGCTTTTTGAAAATAACTCGAACGAACGTTTCTATGTCTTCACCAAACTGAAAAGGAAGAGCAAGGCAAGGATTGAGAGGGCTGTCGGGTGCGGTACGTGGAAAGGCCAACACAAGACAAAGATCATGGATGGTGGGAAGCACGTTGGGTACAAAAAGTTGTTGGTTTTCGAAGCCAAGGCCACAAACGGTCACTGGATCATGCACGAATTTTCTTTGCTGGAGGGAAAAGTACGTATGTTGTCTCTTTATTAATTCTTGGTGTATTTAATTACGTGCGCGCTTTTTCATGATCATATATGGTTAATAAATGCTAGTCTTTAATTTTTTGTTTCATTTTTCTTGTTTTCTTTAGCGTTTAGTGTTTATATTGCTTAATCCCATAATTATTGTTTCCATCGGGTTAGAAAATCATGATTGATGATGATGAATATGATTGATGATCATATATGGTTAATAACTGCTAGCTAGTCTTTAATTCTTTGTTTCCCTTTTCTTGTTTTATTTAATTAGGGTTAAGAATTTAGGATTTTGGGTTTATATATGACCTAATGATTTAGGGTTTAGGGTTTATAGATTCATCTCTTTGATAATAAATACAATAACCATTTGATTTGATTTGATAGGTGTGGACACATGGTACTGTTCGGTTTATATCCTAGCCTACTCTATTTGAGGAATGGCCTTACATACGTTTTTTATTTATTCAATCCAACAACCTAATCGAATCTCATGAAGTAATTTTCAAAAACAAATTTTCATTTGTTATAAAAAGCTAATCCTAATTACGTTCATGCTAATTTTCATGAAGTAAACTAGAATTTGGTTTAGGGATTAAAAGAACGGTGGTCTTTATTTGTTACCTTTTACTTGTGTTATTTAATTAAGGTTAAGAATTTAGGGTTTATATATGATCATAATGATTTAGAATTTAGGGTTTATATAGTTAATGATTTAGGGTTTAGGGTTTATTTATGATCAATCCTAAACCCTAAATAAAACAAGCAAAACAAACAAACAAAGAATTGCAGTGATTAACTATATATATATGATCATCACCAAATTTGGTTGCATTTGTAACGACAAGCAAGACAAGAAAGGACATAAGACGTACGTAATATTTCTCTCTTTGTGGTTTGTGAGTTGGTAAATTCTAGATTCATTTATTGATAATGGATACAATAACAATTTGATTTGGTTCGATAAAGAAGAAACTTCTAAGAATAAATGAAATAAACCAATTGCCCTCTCAAGTCGGAAACAAATTTTCATTTATTATAAACAGCTAATTAGGTTCATGCTAATTTTCATGAAGCAGACTAGAATTTGTTTTTGGGATTAAAACAATGAACTGAAAAATTAAGCATTTGAATCAATGTTTTTTAGTGAAAAATAAACGTAGTACTCTAACAGGCTCATGCTTATTTCTTTTCATGGTTGACGATTGCTTGTATATATTATATGGCGTACATTATAATTACCTCTCTCTGCCGTTAGTATTTAATATTTAAAATTTAACACTTACGTATTTTTTTAATCCCTTTTCTCTTGCAGTTCAATGATTTTGTGCTGTGTGAAATAAGAAATGCTTCCTCAAGTGGTTCAAAAGATCATGGGCAGGTGAAGAGGAGTCGTAATGATGATGAGCTCATGATTAATGAAGTTACCCTGCAGCCGGAAGTTGAAAATGAAGACACTAGCTTTCAGAACATGTGCCAATTCTGGATTCCTGAATTATGGGAAGAAGAAAATCAGCAACCAAAAAGGAGGCGACTCATTACCAGCTTAATAGAAGAAGCTCCACAGAAAATCTGGTGTCAAGAGATCCTGCAAGACTACTTGAAGTTACCCAACCACAACATGAAAATCAAGACTCCAGCATTGATCAGGAAATGATCCATAATTATTGAAGGCCCATGGGATAATTTGGTGTCAAGCTCTTGTGGAGTAGTAGATCATACAGTACTTGAAGCTACCCAGCTGCCACAACTTGAAAATCAAGACTCCGCCAGCGTTCAGGAAATGATCCATGAATTATTGGAAGACCCATTGGATAGTTTAGTGTCAAGCTGTTGTGAAGTTACCCAGCCACAGCTTGAAAATCAAGACATCAGCATACAGGACAGGTGCAAAGGGATCCTTGAATTTATGGGTGGCAGGAGAAGATGAGCAGTACTACTGATGGCAAAATTTGGTGTCATGCTCTTCTGGAATAGAACCTTCAATACTATGGATGTTAACTTTTGTTGGTATAGATGGGATTTTTTTTTTTAAATTTTGCTGTGGTTTCATATACTGAAATATTGGTTTATAGTTTTGTTTGTATTAGGGGTCTTGAAGCTTTAGTGTTGTGCTATAGCTTTTATCTGAAAAGTACTACTGTTTAATTGTTTATTTGCTAATGAAAGTTAATCATTCATTTATAAAATAATAAACTAAAAAAAGGTAATGTATCCCATTAATATTTTAGGATTGAATTTAATTTTCAAGTACATCAGAGAGTGTCCGTAGCAGCAACTAAGGCTTCTGTGAAGTACTTCACATCTGGAAGCCATGCCATGGAGATCTGCAATGCATTCACCATTTTAATTGGTTAAAAGATGTCTCTGTACGTACAGCCATGCATGGTTGTTCCCCTAAAAGTTTGATTGTTTAATCGTTACTGCATGTGAAGTGCAAAGATTGAATCATGAGTGTTCTTTCTCATTTCAGTGGGAATCGAGCAAGTTGAGGCAATTTCAACTTTTTTTTTTTTTAAAAAAAATTACCGATTTTGTCATTTAAACTCCTCGTACGTATGTTACATGAATGTAATTGTATTTTTTAATATTTTTTTAGTATTACTTTTGATAGCCCTATTGTCATGCCCTTGATTAGAAATTAAAAGAGGAATATGCTCGTGGTAAACGGCCGGTCAAATTCTTTAAGATCAAAAGACCATGCAGTTAACCACTAGCCAGTAAAAAAAAAAAAAATTAATGCAGAGACCCTTGTGCCAAGTTGAAGCATTTTCTTGGTCGTCTGAGCATCAATGAACTTTGAGCCCATATTTGATTCATTTTTCATAGAAAAGTAATTAATCATCTGCATTCTTATTTTTCATTTTCTGTTCTATTTCTTTTTTTTACCTTGCCGATCTTGCAGTGTAATTTGTCAAAAAAAAAAAAAAAAAAATTATTGACTTAAGAGATACATAATCCTAAGACTTTAATTTTTAAAGGATTAAATACACTTAAACTTTTTGAAATATCAGCAATTTTCAAAAAAAAAATCTCACGGACTGACAACTGTGAATTTTAAACATTGTAGAGTAATAAAGATCGAGTCCATGAGAATTGCAATCAATTCAATTGTTTGATTGGCTTGATGAGTATTCTTCTCCGATCTGGCCGTTGAAATAATTTCACAAAAGTTTCAATCTTGTTGGTTCTCCACCTGATGAGTTCTGGAAAAAGTTCAAACTATTTGAAGATCTTTTCCAAAGTGAATTAAGCTCGATTGTTGTAATTCTTCCACATTTTCATCATTAATGCAGATAATGGTGCATGCTTATTAATTAATGCAGATAAAACCCTTACTGTTTTTTGACTTTCTGATTTTATG
>FXXK01000453.1:28187-42533 GCA_900184695.1 Betula pendula
AAATTTGACATTCAAACGAGCCCATAATAACCGTCGGTTAACGGTTATTTAAACATAAAACCGCTATACTATAACCGCTTTTAATAAAATTGAGCTTTTTGGGCCTGTTTTGAATTTTAAGCCTAAATTGGGCCAATTTTTGGGCTCACTTATATTTTTTGGCCCATTTTCTTGCCTTTTTCAAAGCTTATTTAGCCTAATACTTGAAAAAAAAATAACCCATACAAGCAACATAAAAAAACACTGAATCGTCTCTCTATTAGAGAGAGACTCTCCACCTTCTCTCTTAGAGAGTTTGGTATTTTCACCTCCTTGTAAGGTTTTTGGTTGTTGCTCCTCCTTCAAAGGGAGAAGGGATGGCTCATCATTTCTCCCTCCTACCTTCTCTCCCTCCTTTTCTTCTACTTTCGTTCTTTTTAGTCTTATTTTTCGGTGTTTGTCCTCCTTCAGCAGCAGTCCTCCACCGCTCAGTGAGCACTGCATACCTTCTCCACCGTACCGTCCACTTTCTCCACCGCGCCATCGACTGCGTTGCTAGCCGGATCTGTCAAGGCTTTCAAGTATGGGTTGGGTTTTTTCAAGCTCAATCTACTTTCTTCCCAAACCAGGCTGCACCGTACCTCTCCCACCATGCTACTGGTTCTTCTGCTTCCATCAGCACCAACCACTCCTCCACTCCGACATCCACGATGTTGTCAGTGTGCGCCATCCAACAGACCGCCCGGCCGGGCCTGAGTCACACGCCGGCGGCCATCCACCGCGCCTGCGGGGCCCTGCGCGGGTGCCTAGCTTCCGTCGTTGCTGCTCGTTTGTGGGTTTTTTTTTTTTTTTTTGTTATTTTCCTGTATTTTTTCCTTGTAGTTTCTGTTGTTTGTGTTGGGCTTTATTATGTCCCTGTTCTTATGTTGTTTGATTTTGTGTGGAGAGTTTTGATCCGATATTTGTTTGGTACCTCTTGGTTTCATCAGTCATTTTTTTGGAACTTAAACAATGCATTCACTATTTCAGCTTCCTTTCGTTGGCTGATGCAGTTGTTTAATGGGGGTACAGATACGCTTGCCTTAATCTGTACTCCTTTTGCTTTTGTAACCGTTTTATGCGGCCCTTTGAGGGGACTGGGTTACTTGTTTGACCCATTTCATACCTTGTGTTTTTATTGTTGCACTGTTTTCTTTCGTTCTGGGTTTGTTGTTGGCGAGCCTACCCTTTTGTCATTTTTAGGATTCTCCATTCTCTCTTCCTTTCGGATCAAGAGTAATAAGAATCTCCCTTATAATCATTTTTCTCATTCCATTAATAAATAAATAACTAAATAAATAAATAAAAACCCTACGCTTAAAACAAAATAACCCATACATTTTTCAAGGCTAAGCCTGATAAGCTCATGCCAAAAAAAAAAAAAAAAAAAATACAATCCCCCAATAACCTATACATTAAAAATTATAATCCGAAGGCTAGGCTACTGAATACAACAAAGTAGTGATAGACTGAGTCCAAAGATGTAAAATAACAATTACAAAAAACCACCAAATTACAACCAAAACAATGTTAAGTAAAGCTCATTGGTAAGTAGTAGATAAGTAGTCGATGTGAGCAGCCAACGTTCTCCTCTTCAAGCATTCCTCCTCTCCAATTCCTCCACATTTGACTTGCACCTGTTATTAAATAAATAATAAATTTAAACTTCATCTAACAAGTAGAACGTCAAAAGCCAACAAAAAATTCTAATTTTATTAGTCTGTTCCCCCAAAAAATTATAATATGAATCTCATACTTTTCAGTTCCTCTACCATTCCTTATCTTTTTTCATCTACCAAAAAGAACAAAGACAAAGTCAAATTGCTCAAGTACACAAATCAAATGGCGTAAAAATTAGAACCTGTAGTCTTAGATCTCAAATTTCGCGAAATGGGGTTAGATATAACCGAAAATCGATTTATTTACGCACATATATAAAAGTTTACTCACAGTCCAAAAAGTTTCATACAATTGACCAATTAGATTGAACCCAAAATCCCTAATAAACTAGTTCAAAGATACATACACACATAGATATATTATGATTAAGGATAAGTGAGAAAAGAGAACTGGACCCGGTGAGAACGAAGGAGAGTGGGGACCAAATGAGGGCAAGAAACTTTTTAGTTCCTCGCTGTAGCTGTGAAATGAGTATGAGGTCCTAAGTAAAAAAAAAAAATCCATGAGTGAAAAAAAAGAAAAAAAGAAGAAGAAAAGACTTATTGAAACTTTGAGAGAAGACATAGAGGAAGAAAGCCGGGGAAGAAACCACTGTGCGATGTAGCTGGGGCTGAGAAGTTGAGAAGTGAGAAGTGAGAAGTGAGAGGCTGAGATGCTTGGTGTTCAGAGGGTGAGTGAGAGAGGGGTTGTGCGGCGCTAAGAGAGTGAGTGAGTGAGAGAAGGTAAATGCTGAAATGCGTGAGACTTAGGGCTGATTTATATATATATGTATTCCATTTTCGAGGGATTTACCTTCTTTGGCACCAATGTGATGATAGTAGTATTTACTAATTTCAAGAGCTTCCTATAACAGAAGAAATCCCTAATAGCAGAAAGAACATCGGCACCTATCACAGACCAGGATTTCTTAAAGAACTTAATAGGAAACCCATCAGGGCCTAGAGCTTTATCATTCTTCATTGCAAACAAAGTAGCTTTAATTTCAGCATCTGTTACCTCAGCATGCAACATAGTATAATGAGCAGCAGAAACATGCTTTGTAATAAGCTGAGAAACTAATTTTCATTTGTTATAAACACCTAATCCATATTACGTTCTTGCTAATTTTCATGAAGTAAACTAGAATTTGTTTTTGGGATTAAAATTAGAATGCATTGACAATTAATTAAGCATTTGAACCAATGTTGTTTAGTGAAAAATAAACATAATACTCTAACTGGCTCATGCTTCTTTCTTTTCAAGGTTGGCGGTTGCTTATATATATTATATGGCCTACATTATAATTACCTCTCTCTGTCGTTGGTAATTTAATATTTAATATCTAACACTAATGTATTTTTTGTTCCCCTGCTTTTTCTTGCAGTTCAATGATTTTGTCCTGTGTGAAATAAGAAACGCTTCCTCGAGTGGTTTAAAAGATGGGCAGGTGAGAAATACAGAATTCCAGGACAAGAGGAGTCGTAATGATGATGAGCATATTAATGAAGTTACCCCGCAACCACAACTTGAAAATGAAGACACTAGCTCTCAGAACATGTGCCATAATCCTGAATTATGTGAAGAAGAATATCAGCACCCAAAAAGGAGGCGAATCATTACCAGCTACTTAACAAAAGAAGATCCAACAGAAAATCTGGTTTCTCTGGAATTATTCAAGAATTATTGGAAGAAGAAGATCATCCTGCAACCTAGCTGCTACAGCTTGAAAATCAAGACGTCAGCATACAGGGGATCGTTGAATTGTGGGAAGCAAAAGATGAGCCCTACTCATGGCAAAATTTGTTGTCATGCTCTTCTGGAATAGATGTTAACTTTTGTGTTTGAATGTTATTCTTTGTTTTAATTTTGCAAGGGGGTTTCATATACTGAAATGTTGGTTTTCTAGTTTTGTTTGTATTAGGGGTCTCGAAGCTTTAGTGTTTTGCTATAACTTTTATTTGTAAGGTACTGTTCAATTGTTTTGTTTATTAATAAAAGTTAATCATTCATTTTTTTTTTAAAAATAAAATAAAAGGTAATGTATCCCATTATTATTTTTGGATTTGAATTTAATTTTCAAGTACATATCGTAACAGTATTCAGCTGTTAAAGGAGAGCCATTAATTCTTGCCTCTCGAAGCTACCAAGCATCACTTTTTCTCTAGGATCGAGTTTGCTTGCATTGGAGACCAACGAATTCTTTTTACTTTTAATTACCTCAATATCTCACAATCATTCTCTCTTTGCAAAAATATGCGGGTCAAATAGTAGAAGGGCAAGCCTGCCATCGCCACCCAGCCACCTAGTGATCCGACCTGTGACTTGGGTCCAATTGCATATATGGTTTGACGGATTGAGTTGGAATACATTTTTTTTTACAGCCCACAAAAGTTCTAGGATTTGATAGTGTTATACGAGTGTCAGGTCTCGTATTAGTTATTTACTATGTGATAATCGATTTTATAAATTCTTTTAAGAAGCTTTGATTGCAATTTTAACTAATTTTTTTAGAGTAATAGTGCAAATGTTTTTATTATTTTCTCTTAATAGTGACAAATGATATCAAAGCCACCTAATTACGCCATATATGGGTTGAGGTCATGATCTTGTTCTCAACTGCTCCAAATAATATCATATCTAGGAGATGAAAGTGATGAAATTCTTTTGACTCTGTAGGTTCCTTTCCAATTTTGGTTACAGTAATCTATTTCAACCTTGACACGCCGAGTGTTTGAGATGACGACGACTCATTCTTTTTCCGTTCCACAAGCTGATCTTTGAGTTTGCATTTAGTGGGATTAGGATCTACGGCAATTTCATTGAAATTGCCAGGCTCTCAATGTTGACATCTAAGCCGTTCGTTGTAATGAACGTCCTACAAGATGCCACATCTAAGTTATTTTGAAATTTAAAATTTAAACACCCTTTGTTTCAGACAAAACCACTGTACTTTTTCCTTCTATCCCCCATTCTCCCTCTCCCTAGTTCCCTCTCCAAAAAATCGTAGTGCAGGTTTTCTGTCTAGCACAGTGGCTTGGCCACCGTTGGTGTGCGGAGGACAGCAACTAGGGTGGCGGACCTCAACCCAACTCTAGCGAGCTCCACATGCACGTTTGGTCCTTGTGTTTCTCAGTGTCCAAACAGTTGGGTAAGTGTTTAGCGAAATTTCTTGATGTTTTGAGTTGTTCGTTTTGATTTTAGGGTTTTAATTTCTTGTTCTTACCATGGCTGATTGGGTGTCTCTCCTTTGTGAGTTTTTTTTTTTTTTCCCCGGTTGGGTTAAGCTTCGGCCAAAGTGGATGGTGACATGGTGTTTGGTTCTCTAGTTGTTCCTCTTGATTTCGGTCAGAGAAACCGAAAGGTTGTTGGGTGTTCTGTATTTGGGATCCCTTTGATTTTTGGGTGACCAAAAATTTGAGTTAAAGGAAGTTTGATGATTTTTCTCTCTTATGTTGATCGAATAGGGAAGTCGTTGAGGTGATGAGAGGAGATTTTGTGTTGATTTTTTTTTTTGGTCTATATGAGTTCAGCCGATTCAAGGGCTGATATTGGATGCGATTACTGTGGAATCTTCGTTCAATTACATGTACATACGCTTTTGTTGATTGAGACAATCACATATGGCCTTCTTTTCATATGGGCTTTTGTTCAATTCTTAATTTTTTTTTTTTATGCATACACATATTTACATGCCGTCAAAATCACATATTGTTAATTTGTTCCTTGATTTGGGTATGTTATTTAATTGCTGGACTAGTATAATGGATTTCTTTGCATGATTAATGCTTAACTTGATCCCAAAACTATGAATTTTAATTTGATACTCAGTGTTGTGGTTTTGTTCTGACTTGAATATTTTTCTCTTAGGAACTATCAAGCAGATCGACTGTGTTGGATATAAAGTTATTTTCGCAGGTTGGCTCAAACAAGGTTTTGTTTTAGATGGTGCAAGGTTCTCAAGAAATTATAGATCGAGTTGATTGCTCTTGGAGGGAAGTTGGCTTGGCATCAGTACCTTTTGTTGTTAGCATTGTTGATAATTTAATGTTTTGCTTATAAGAACTTAGATTGATATGTCCTTACTATTCTCCCTTTTCTTTTCTTTTTTTTCTTTTTTTTTTCTTTCAATTTTTTATAATTTAGACAGGTTTATTTATTTTGCTAACTTATGAATTTATTTTGCTGCATGCATGATATGGTTTTAGCCTCTTTGACTAAGCAATTGAGCCTAGTTTTTTTTTTTTTGATGTATAGAGGCTATCTTATTTCGACTAGTGCTTTTAATAGATGTTACAAGATTTTGAGTTCGTAATTTTCTGATTGTGTATGGTTATATATGGTTATATATTGAATGCTAACCAATGTATCTGATCTCGTAAGAGGCTAGCTCCAATGATGATCAAGGATAACAGAGGAGAGCTTGGCATTTATTTTACTACCTGCATCATATATAGGTCTAAACCCATATTTCTCAATAAGTATTCCATCCAGATGCCATAAATCAAGCAGAAGGAAAATGTTATTACCATCTCCAACTATGAAGTGATAAAATCTCTAGCTACTTCCCAAAGCTTCAGCAATTTCTGTCATGTCCAAAAGCAACTTTTTGGGATCTTCACAGCCCATAAGCTCCTCCCTTTTAGAACATAAGCTTCTATCCAAGCAACCTATAAGGACCCAATTTCATAAAAAGGTTCCAGATGTGTCGAAGCATGGAAGTCTTATTCCAATCTTCAAGCATTTTAATGCCTAGCCCCTTCCCTTTTTGGGACATTGAGCTCTTCCCAAGCTACTTTGGCATGAGCATGATGAGAATCATTTCCACCTCGAAGAAATCTAGAAAATTTTTGAGTAAGAAGTTTGTAAATCTTCTTAAGAAGAATGAAGATAGATGACCAATAAACTTAGATGCTGAACAGAACAGAAAACACTAATTAGAGTCTTCCTGCAAAGGATAGCTTTCTAGCCATTCAGGAATTGATGCGAGTCACAACCATCTCAAGAAGAACATTGCAATCTGCTGCTGAGAGCCGCTTAGTAATTAAGGGAACCCCCAAATAACAGACTAGGAGGTGGGCCTCTGTCATCTACAAACTCCTAAGAATTTTGGTCCTTGCTAGCATGATTTAGCCCAGCACAAAAAATCGAGCTCTTACTCGGATTAGCAACAAGACCTAAGAGGTTAGCAAATTCAGAAAGAACCCCACTTACAGAGGTAGCAGATTTCTCGATAGCAGCCACAAAGATGAGTAAGTCATGATCTGCAAAGCATAAATGGGAAAGCTGTAGTTTGGAGCATTTGGGATGGAAGTTAATGGAATTCTCTCCAATAGCTTCACCAAGCAAAGAGAAAGAACCTCCATAGCAACCACAAAAAGATAGGGAGAAATGGGATCTCCTTGCCGCAAGCCCTTGTCACCTTCAAAATTTTTCACCAAGCTACCGTTGAGAGCCACAGAGAACCTGGGAGATGTGATACATTCTCTCACCCACCCAACAAAGGATGCTAGAGCCCCAAAACACTCCAAACAGTGGAGGATGAAATCCCAATTAATCAAGTCATAGACTTTCATAATGTCCACTTTGATGGTGCATTGGGGTTTACCATCACCCTTGTGATAATTATGAACCAATTGACCGAGTCATAGGCTTTCATTATGTCAACTTTTTTTTGGTGGTATTGATCTCTCTGCACAACTTATCTAATTTTTCAGTGAGGACCACAAAATATAAGAATTTGATAATTTAAAGAGGGTTGTTACCATGCATAGTATACAAGCTACTATGCTCATGACCAGGAAAATGGTGACACGATGTTGATTCGGTGTACAGGATGACATATGCAGTCTGCCGACACAGCTTGAGAATCAAAGATGCTAATTAAGAACATCAATTTACCAACAAAATGTACACGTACGGCTTTGACATCAATCAAAGATATCTAATTAAGAACATCATCAAAGACTTGTTGATGACGTTCTGGAGCTCTCTCCAGAATATGCATGTGGAAGATGAAGATCCCCATCCTGCAATAAGTCAACATATGTTCATCCCCATCCTGCAATAAGTCAACATATGTTGCAAATGCTGAGGGAATCTTTAAAGGTAATGATAATGAAACTGGGATAGTTTTCAAATTTATGAACACAAGGTGGCCGCGGGTGGAACTAGCTAGTAATGGGCTTAGGGGCTTTAGAGTCCTAATGCTTCCCATCCTTTCAAAGCTTGGCCCGTCTCATAACATTTGATACATGGAAATTGTTTTTTTTGTTCGCTAGCATGAGTGACCATGTTACATAAACTTCAAAAAAAAAAAAAATCGTCCCTGTCCCACGTCTAAAATTCTAATCTGGCCATGCATGCTTGCACTGACATTCATCAAAGAAAAATGCTTCCTAGCATTCTTCAATATCATCTTTTAATATTTATATCTTATGTGGCAAGCCTACATTCAATGGACTATTTTATTTTTTTATTCAAAACAAAAAAGCAAAAAAAAATCATTAGATGTAAGATTGCCACGTGAGACAATAATGCTAAAAAATGATATTGCAAAATGCTTGGAAACATTTTCTTCATCAAATTGTGTTACATAGTTTCTTCAGCAAATGTTCTCAATCTTTCAAGTTCCGGCAAGATATCCTTGCCAAGATCCGGCGCCTGTCTTTCCGTCTTAACTCAGCACTTACTGGAGCGACAGTTTGGCGAAGCACATAGCCTCTTCAACAGGATTCCAAGGGATCGTATATATCATTTGATCGTGTATGCATGCAATGATCGTGAAATATGGGCCCCCAGCTAGCTACGTCTGTACATCCGTACTTTGGCCTATACATTTGAAAGTCTCTGCATATCCGTACGCGTACGGTTATAGCTAGGATTTACGTGTTGGAATCCCGATGATTTAGCAGCAAGTAAGCGAAAATTCTGGATAATGTTCGATCGTTATCTTAACAATCATTAGGGAAAAAAAAAATCCTAGATAATCATTGTTAGGTCGGTGACCCTTGTTTTATATATAAAGGGATCCATCATGATCAGGTGGCTTTGCAGGAAACACTGGCCGTAAGGTTTTAATTCGGTTTCCTATTCGATACGGTACTAGAAAGAAAGAGAAAGAGAGGATGCAAGAAACACCGTTAGGATTCCGGTTTCGCCCAACCGAGGAAGAGCTTGTGTTCTACTACCTTCATAGGAAGGTTAATGGAGAGCCACTGCCTCCCAACGTCGTCACTGACTGTGAAATCTACTGCGACAAAGAGCCGTGGCAGATTTTTGATAATAACTCGAACGAACGTTTTTATGTCTTCACCAAACTGAAAAGGAGGAGCAAGGCAAGGATTGAGAGGGCTGTCGGGTGCGGTACGTGGAAAGGCCAAAACAAGACAGAGATCATGGATGGTGAGAAGCACGTTGGGTACAAAAAGTTGTTGGTTTTCGAAGCCAAGGATGCTATGGCCACAAACGGGCACTGGATCATGCACGAATTTTCTTTGCTGGAGGGAAAAGTAAGTATGTTGTCTCTTTATTAATTCTTAGTGTATTTAATTATGCGCGTGCGCGCTTTTTAATAATCATATATGGTTATAAATGCTAGTCTTTAATTCTTTGTTTCCTTTTTCTTGTTTTCTTTAGGGTTTAGTGTTTATATCGATCGCTTAATCTCATAATTATTGTTTTCATCGGGTTAGAAAATCATGATTGATGATAATGAATATGATTTTAACATGCACGTTGATGATCATATATGGTTAATAACTGCTAGCTAGTCTTTAATTCTTTGTTTCCCTTTTCTGGTTTTATTTAATTAGGGTTAAAAATTTAGGATTTAGGGTTTATATATGACATAATGATTTAGGGTTTAGGGTTTATAGATTCATAATTTCTTGATAATAAATACAATAACAATTTGATTTGGTTCGATAGGTGTGGACACATGGTACTGTTCGGTTTATATCCTAGCTAGTCTACTCTATTTGAGGAATGGCATTGCGTACGTTTTTTATTTATTCAATCCAACAACCTAATCAAACCTCATGAAGTAATTTTCAGAAACAAATTTTCATTTGTGATAAACAGCTAATCCTAATTACGTTCATGCTAATTTTCATGAAGTAAACTAGAATTTGATTTTGGGATTAAAAGAATGCTGGTCTTTATTTGTTACCTTTTACTTGTTTTTTATTTAATTAGGGTTAAGAATTTAGGGTTTATATAGTTAATGATTTAGGGTTTATTTATGATCAACCCTCAACCCTAAATAAAACAAGTAAAAAGAAACAAAGAAAGAACTGGAGTTATTAACTATATATATATGATCATCACCAAATTTGGTTGCATCTGTGATCAGTTTGTAAAGACAAGCTAGACAAGAAAAATACAAGACGTACGTAATTAATATTTCTCTCTTTGCGGTTTTGAGTTCGTAAATTCTAGATTCATTTATTGATAATGGATACAATAACAATTTGATTTGGTTCGATAAAGAAGAAACTTTTAAGAATTAAGGAAATAAACCAATTGCCCTGCCCTCTCAAGTTCAGGAACAAATTTTCATTTGTTATAAACAGCTAATTACGTTCATGCTAATTTTCATCATGAAGTAAACTAGAATTTGTTTTTGGGAATAAAACAATTAACTGAAAAATTAAGCATTTCAATCAATGTTTTTTAGTGAAAAATAAACATAGTACTCTAACAGGCTCATGCTTATTTCCTTTCATGGTTGGCGGTTGCTTGTATATATTATATGGCGTACGTTATAATTACCTCTCTCTGTCGTTAGTATTTAATATTTAAAAGTTAACACTAATGTATTTTTTTTAATCCCTTTTCTCTTGCAGTTCAATGATTTTGTGCTGTGTGAAATAAGAAATGCTTCCTCAAGTGGTTCAAAAGATCATGGGCAGGTGAAGAGGAGTCGTAATGATGATGAGCTCATGATTAATGAAGTTACCCTGCAGCCGCAAGTTGAAAATGAAGACATCAGCTTTCAGAACATGTGCCAATTATGGATTCCTGAATTATGGGAAGAAGAAAATCAGCAACCAAAAAGGAGGCGACTCATTACCAGCTTAACAGAGGAAGCTCCAACAGAAAATCTGGTGTCAAGAGATCCTGCAAGACTACTTGAAGTTACCCAACCACAACATGAAAATCAGGACTCCAGCATTGATCAGGAAATGATCCATGAATTATTGGAAGGCCCATGGGATAATTTGGTTTCAAGCTCTTGTGGAGTAGTAGATCATCCTGCAAGTATAGATCATACACTTGAAGCTACCCAGCTGCCACAACTTGAAAATCAAGACTCCGCCAGCGTTCAGGGAATGATGCATGAATTATTGGAAGACCCATTGGATAGTTTAGTGTCAAGCTCTTGTGAAGTTACCCAGCCACAGCTTGAAAATCAAGACATCAGCATACAGGACAGGTGCAAAGGGATCCTTGAATTATGGGATGCAGGAGAAGATGAGCAGTACTACTCATGGCAAAATTTGGTGTAGTGCTCTTCTGGAATAGATCCTTCGAGTACTATAGATGTTAACTTTTGTTGGGTATAGATTGGATTTTATTTTAATTTTGCAGGGGGTTTCATATACTAAAATATTGGTTTTGTAGTTTTGTTTGTATTAGGGGTCTTGAAATATTGGTTTTATAGTTTTGTTTGTATTAGGGGTCTTGAAGCTTTAGTGTTGTGCTATAGCTTTTATTTGTAAAGTACTGTTTAATTGATTTATTTGTTAATGAAAGTTAATCATGCATTCATTTATAAAATAATAAACTAAAAAAAGGCAATGTATCCCATTAATATTTTAGGATTGAATTTAATTTTCAAGTACATCAGAAAGTGTACGTAGCAGCAACTAAGGCTTCTGTGAAGTACTTCACATCTGGAAGCCATGCCATGGAGATCTGCAATGCATTCAGCATTTTAATTGGTTAAAAGATGTCTCTGTACGTACACCCATGGTTGTTCCCCTACAAGTTTAATTTGATTGTTTAATCGTTACTGTGAAGTGCAAAGATTGAATCATGAGTGTTCTCTCTCATTTCATTGGAAAATCGAGGAAGTTGAGGCAATTTCAACTTTTTTAAAAAAAAAAAAAAAAAAATTCCGATTTTGTCATTTAAACACCACGTACGTATGTTACATGAATGTAATTTCATTTTTTAATATTTTTTTAGTATTACTCTTGNTTTCAAGCTCTTCTGGAGTAGTAGATCATCCGGCAAGTATAGATCATACACTTGAAGCTACCCAGCTGCCACAACTTGAAAATCAAGACTCCGCCAGCGTTCAGGGAATGATGCATGAATTATTGGAAGACCCATTGGATAGTTTGGTGTCGAGATCTTGTGAAGTTACCCAGCCACAGCTTGAAAATGACATCAGCATACAGGACAGGTGCAAAGGGATCCTTGAATTATGGGATGCAGGAGAAGATGAGCAGTACTACTCATGGCAAAATTTGGTGTAGTGCTCTTCTGGAATAGATCCTTCGAGTACTATAGATGTTAACTTTTGTTGGGTATAGATTGGATTTTATTTTAATTTTGCAGGGGGTTTCATATACTGAAATATTGGTTTTATAGTTTTGTTTGTATTAGGGGTCTTGAAGCTTTAGTGTTGTGCTATAGCTTTTATTTGTAAAATACAGTTTAATTGATTTATTTGTTAATGAAAGTTAATCATTCATTTATAAAATAATAAACTAAAAAAAGGCAATGTATCCCATTAATATTTTAGGATTGAATTTAATTTTCAAGTACATCAGAAAGTGTACGTAGCAGCAACTAAGGCTTCTGTGAAGTACTTCACATCTGGAAGCCATGCCATGGAGATCTGCAATGCATTCAGCATTTTAATTGGTTAAAAGATGTCTCTGTACGTACACCCATGGTTTTTCCCCTACAAGTTTGATTGTTTAATCGTTACTGTGAAGTGCAAAGATTGAATCATGAGTGTTCTCTCTCATTTCATTGGGAAATCGAGGAAGTTGAGGCAATTTCAACTTTTTTTTTAAAAAAAAAAAAAAATTCCGATTTTGTCATTTAAACTCCACGTACGTATGTTACATGAATGTAATTTCATTTTTTAATATATTTTTAGTATTACTTTTGATAGCCCTATTGTCATGCCCTTGATTAGAAATTAAAAGAGGAATACGCTTGTAATAAACGGCCTGTGAAATTCTTTAAGATCAAAAGACCACGCAGTTAACCAGTATTACTTTTGATAGTGTTAGTTTTTATTGGCTAAATTCGAAATCAAAGTTTTAACCAAACAAAAACCAATAACCAATAACCAATAACCAATATCCAATAACCATGAAAGTAATTAAAACATCAAAAATTTCTCCCCCTTTTTGTCATGAAAGCAAAGGGCCACAAAAATAGTCTAAGGATCATCAGCAGCTGAGTCGGGAGCAGTGGCTGTAGCGTCATCCAACTCGTCTTCTTCATCCATGCGCTCAATGAGGTTGTTGATATCCAGACCAATCTGGACCCACTTCGAATGATCCTTCTTGANTCGTTACTGTGAAGTGCAAAGATTGAATCATGAGTGTTCTCTCTCATTTCATTGGGAAATCGAGGAAGTTGAGGCAATTTCAACTTTTTTTAAAAAAAAAAAAAATTCCGATTTTGTCATTTAAACTCCACGTACGTATGTTACATGAATGTAATTTCATTTTTTAATATATTTTTAGTATTACTTTTGATAGCCCTATTGTCATGCCCTTGATTAGAAATTAAAAGAGGAATACGCTTGTAATAAACGGCCTGTGAAATTCTTTAAGATCAAAAGACCACGCAGTTAACCAGTATTACTTTTGATAGCCCTATTGTCATGCCCTTGATTAGAAATTAAAAGAGGAATACGCTTGTAATAAACGGCCTGTGAAATTCTTTAAGATCAAAAGACCACGCAGTTAACCAGTACGTACTAGCCAGTTAATTAATGCAGAGAACCTTGTGCCAAGTTGAAGATGAAACATATCTTTAATATGTTTTAGTTTTTAAAGATATGGAAGCATTTTCTTGGTCTGAGCATCAATAAACTTTGAGCCCATATATATTTGATTCATTTTTTATAGAAAAGTAATCATCTGCATTTCCATTTTTCATTTTCTGAACGAAAACAGAGAATTGTTTGAGAGAAAGATTTGCGAAAACTTTCAGATTACGTCATTGAATGAGAAAAGAATTACAATTCTGTATTTATACAAGAAAAGAAAATGAACTAATCTAACATAATAGATAACCATTTGCCAGCTAATCTAACTGAATGCACACGTAAAAAAAACATATCCAACTGAATATCTAACTATTCGAGCTAAAGGAGATTGAGCACTTTTTGTTTTGGATCAAGCACTAGACTGCGATCAAGCGCTCCCGATATGAATCGAGCGCTATACTGCGATTAAGCGCTTTCGATATGGATCGAGCACTATACTGTGATCGAGCGCTCTCGATATGGATCGAGCGCTATCTATAAACCCCCCATCTTAATAAGGACTGTATATGTTCAATAAGTTCATCTTGGATAAAATAGCAGTGAATAAGGGAATACTAAGCACTTTCGTGAAAATATCTCCAAGTTGATTTTTAGAAGTTACATGTAGTGTATGAATTAGGCCTTGTTGAATGTAATCACACACAAGGTGA
>FXXK01000453.1:51807-66371 GCA_900184695.1 Betula pendula
GTTCGCATATAAATGTCGAACACAAATTCGATGATCCGCCAGTGGAATGATAGCATCAAATGCAGGTATAAGACCCTACAGAGTGAAATAATAATGGTGTCAGTCACATTATAAATTAAACAAGGTTGTAATGAAATTAGTAAGCAATATACTTAACCTTCTGGCGATCTGAAATAAATGTAGGTCTACCATGTTTTTCGTGTGTTCCTAGAAGAGAAACCAATGTCTCCAAGAACCAACTCCAACTGTCTTTGCTCTCAGCTTCAACAACAGCATAAGCAATTGGATACATGTTGTTGTTACCGTCCCTACTAACCGCAGCTAGGAGTTGGCCCTTAAATGGCCCTTTAAGGAAGCACCCATCCACCCCTATCACTGGCCTACAACCATCTAAGAAACCTTTCTTCATGGCTACCAGTGAAATGAATAGTCTCTGAAATCTTGGTGGCACATCAATGGTTGGTCTGTCTACCCCCATCACCACACAACTTCCTTTGTTTGTTGGTCTAAGTGTCTCACAGTAGTCCCACAACCTTGTGTACTGATCCTCAAGTCTACCAAAATTTTTGGCCCTTGCCTTTCTCCTAGCCCTATACATCATGCTTAGATTGACATCAACTTTCCACTTATCCTTCACTTCATGTTGTATCGCAGCCAGTGGCATGTTCGGTTGAACTTTGAACTTCTCAGCAAGCTTCTCAGCTATCCATGTCGAATTGATAATTGAATTCTCGTACTTCCTTCCACACGCATGCTTAGACTGTAAAGACCTAATTTGAAATGAATCTTCATCATTCATCCGTTTGGCATAAACTCGGTACCGACAATTGGAATCTCTGCACATAGCAATACACCTTTTATTTTCATTTTTTTTAAAGACAATGTCCTTCCCCCTTCTAATATTGAACTCCTTCACAGCCTCTCTAAACATTTGTATGCTACTGAATTTCATCTGAAAGCGCATGACTGGATTCTTCAGTTCCGCTACATGAAACTCAAAACCAGGTGCAAAAGCAACTTCATCAGCTTCATCAGGATCACTAGGGATTGGTGACTCCAATATGTCACTTCTACCCAAATCTGAGTTATAGTCATCATCATCATCGTCTTCAAATGATTTGATCTTATTACCATTATGTGACCTACTATCGTTGCCCCTTTCATTATGATCCTCAGGCTGTTCTCCATCAAGTCCATCATCACTGCCCTTATCATCACTACCCTCATCATCACTTCCTTCATCATCACTTCCCTCATCATCACTTCCCTCTTCAATATCGAGACCATCATATTCATCCCTCTCACTCGCAGCTTCTACGTTTGAAGCTGAGTAATTTTTTGTGGATGGTCTAGCCCCAGCACCATCCGCATCAACATCAACATCAAATAAATCTTTATCATCACTAATTTTATCATTCCACCAAGGATCATTACGATCTATTCTACCTCTATCAACATCATCATCATCATCGTTCTCTTCCTCATCAACTCCCCCCTCCCCGAATGACACAATATATAAATACACAACAGAATGCCCGGTATGACAGGCACACAAGAAGACAACATCATCGTCCGAAGTTACTAGGTGCAAACCGTCAGTTAAACTCTTCTCAGGATCTCTAAAGTACATTAAATCTCCAGCCTTGTACCCGTAGTGTTTTGAAATTTCTTCAATCACAGCGTATGACATATCTTCAGGATCATAACTAACATGATGAACTGATATGTCACCACCCACGTACTCACAACCAAAGTGCCTGTCAAACCTACCGCCATGACAAACTTCAAACACATATTTTGAAGACCCCATCCTACAAAGTGCAGTAAAATAAAGTGGTCAAAGTGAAGGCAAAAAAATAAATCAATGATCTGTTTTATATAAAGTAATACTTAGTCATAAGTATTAGACTAAAATATTGGTCCACTTTGGTATACTCTTGACTAAATGACACATAGTGGGGAAGATATAAATCTAAATACTACCCATTATCCTTTGATTCATTTCAATTCTCTGCATTTAACTAGATCTCCTAAAAGACTTTGTATATCACAATGTGCTGAAAAGTCTATGACAACCTTTTGTTTTGTCCTATTGGTTGCATCCACTTATTATTGAAATGTCATCATCCGTTCATAGGAAAAAAAATCCTCTTTATAACCCATTAGTTTGGTTGGAGTTGCTATTCTATTCCCTTGTACATGTGATTCTTTCTTTTTGCTAGTGACAATAGAAGCAAAACCAATTATGCAAAATCAGTATTACTAGATGTGTAGGGTGAATCATTTATTCTTTTTTATGTATGTTAAATAAACAAACATTAAGATTGAGATTTTCACTTATGTTATATAAACAATGCATATGTTGGTCAGTATTTTACATTCGTTAGATTTATTATTTCTTAGATTTATCTCTGGTTTTCCTTTTTTAGCCTTATAAACCAACTTAAACTATAACATGTTGGGATAAATTATATGGATAGAGAGATAATTGTTTTGAGAGTAATTTAGTCATTGTGAGTATGCGTGTGCAATTTTGATACTACCCATTAACCTTTGACCATGGGGACCACTGTTGTTATTGCAGTGGACGCACATGGACCTAAACCAACTGCAGACAAAGTAGAAAAAGAAAATAAAGTAAAATGAGTAGACCTAAACCAAATCATGCACATGTGAAAGCTACAACTCCATACAATTCATGCCATCATCTATCAACGTCACAAACTTAAGGCAAACACCCAAAGTACACAAACTCCCTAAAACCTAAACACTTAACAATATGTAACGACAGTACAAACTAACCAAAACCCATGATATTTTGATGGATTTTAACAACAAAAAATCAAGGATTTAATTATTTGAACAATTTCAAGCCAAAACCCCCAATTTCGAAAAAAATCCTAATTTTGAAATATGAATTTTCCTACTAACCTCCAATGGTAGACACTAGCGTGAGCGAAATCAGAAGATGCCGAAAGTCACTTTCGGTGGAAGCCCACACTGGTATGCGTATATTAGATTGAAAAGTCACTTTGTTTGAACTTTTTTCGTGTTTTTCCCGAGTGTAGAGTGTAGAACCTTCTTCTCCATTATGTTTTGTCTGATATTGGTATTATTGTGTTTAAAATTCCATTTGAAATGATTCTGGCGTCCATTCAGCAGCGCACGTGACCGTTGTCGGGTTTTTTGGTAAATTTACGCGTGTGGATGGGGGGCAAAATGGGTAGCTTAAACTAACTCAGCGCACGTGAGGCGCACGTGGCGTCCATTCCGTCTGATCAGACGGCAATGACTGACGGAATGGCGACATTGGGAATTTTTAGAACTTTGAGGGGGGACATTGTCAGTTTTTAAACTTTGGTGGTCAAATCAAAAAAGTGAGTATACATTAAGGGGGTAAACTATATTTAACCCATATTATTAATACTATTATTTTATAACTCTTGAAAACTTTCATTTCAAAACTCCAAAAATTTATTTCTCTTTGAACCTAATTTAAATTAATCACCTCTCAATTTAAACTAAGAACATAAAATTAAACATAAAATATATTTTCTAAATATATTTGATTTTTCTTAATATAACAATTTACACCAAAGTGTTCCTAGTCGTCCTAATTAAATCTTTGAGTGTTACATAAATGGCATTGGAATCATTGCTTGCCAAAACTATGTCATCTACATAGACTAAGAGAATGATGTATGATGAACCAATTTTTCTAATGAATAATGAATAATCAGACTTTGACTGGATGAAGCTGAGAGTGATTAAAGCACTAGAAAATTTACAAAACCATTGTCTTGAAACTTGTTTTAAGCTATACAAAGACTTTTTCAGGTGACAAACTTGAGAAGGCCCCCCCTTGCTTGAATATCCAAGAGGTAATGACATATATACCTCTTTATCTAAATCTCCATGGAAAAATGCATTATTCACATTGAGTTGGTGGATATCCCAATCCTTAACAGCAGCTATAGCAAGAAGACTGAATTGTAGTGAGTTTGCAACAGGTGAGAAAGTTTCATAGTAATCAATGCCTTCGGATTGAGTATATCCTTTGGCTACTAATCGTGCCTTGTACCTTTCGATGGAGCCATCAGCCTTATGTTTAATTTTGTACACTCATTTACAACCAATGGTGTGTTTGTTAGGAGGTAGGTCAATGATGATCCAAGGGTTGTTTTGTTCTAAAGTTGAAATTTCAGCTTGCATAGCATCTGTCCACATAGGATCTTTCACAGCTTGATGATAGAACTTTGGTTCAACTTGAGAATATACATTGAGACTAAAAATTTTATAAGCAGGGGAGAGTTTATCAAAGGATAAAACTGAAGATAGACCAAAGGGAATGGAAGAAATATTTTATGTTGTTGAAAGCATATTAGAAGGAAGTGCAGAAGAAGCCAACTAACAATGGTATTCTTGAAGATAACTCGGTTTATGACAATACGAGATGATCTTCTAAAAAGAGAAATATGAGGGGAAGAGGGTTGAATGATGGATTCTGATGCAGAATTTCAGCTGCAAAATGTATGGGCATATTTGGGTGATATGGAGATGAAGGAGGCAATATCGGAAGAGGAATGACAATGTGATTATGAGGAAGATTTGATTGGATAGGCTTGTTTGACTCGATGTTTGAATAAGGGATGATGGACTCATGAAATATGACAACTAGAATTGACCTAGTTGTTAAGTCAAACAATTTATAACCCTTGATGGCATATGGATAACCAATAAAGATGAAAAAAATGAGCTCTTGAATCAAACTTAGATCGATTCCTAGTAATGCTGGATGAATAGCAAAGTCAACCAAAAACCCGAATATGATCATATGAAGGAGGAGCGGAATGAAGAGCTTCAAAAGGAGTTTTGTTTGAAAGAAGAAGAGTAAGAGTTCGGTTTATGAGGTATGCTAACGGAAGGATGCATTCACCCCAAAACATCTAAGGAAAGTTTGGCTTGAAATTAAAGTGCCGCTTTCTAAGATTGTCCATGGCAAAGATCTTTTATGGGACTGCTGACCAAGCGAAAAAAAAGTCACACTCAAAGAAACCTTAGTCTGCCAAATACTCTTCCAAGGAAAAAGAAAACCATTTTTACATGCAAAGACCCTGTAAAAGGAGCTAACATCGAACATTCCTTTGAGTCAAGGGGCCCACTAAAGCTTTTCTTTCCCTTTCTATCTCACTTTATAGGAATACAATAAAGTGAAGAATGAAGCTAAGACATCAACCTTCCAATTGCGAGCCGTTTTAATAAAACTTACATTCCATTGAAGGGAACAACTAGAAAGATTCAAATGAGGAGAAATACAAAAGGGAAAATATACACTATATGACATGTGTGTGTAGATTAAGGAAAATCCTTAATCTCCAACAGTACAATTTTGGCTCATAAAGGAAACTCTATAACAGTGTAATGGTCACATTGGCTCCTCTTGGTCTTTAGTTCTCAATTCTGCGTACAATACCACATATGGGATGCTTCAATAGCTAGGTCCTCTTTTGGTAGGCAATATTCTCTTGGTCTTTGGTTCTCAAGTCCACTTCAAAAGCTAGGTCCACTTATGGTAGGCAATCTTCTCTAGCTTGGTCTTTGCTTTCTCAAGTCCATAAACAGTACCACTTATGCAATGTCTTCAATGGTTAGGTCCACTTATGGAATGTATTTTCCTAAACCAATCTCTTGTCCCATAATTTTGGTGAAGCTCAATTTATTTTTGTTCTTTTGCTTTATCAATCCGGTCATTCCCAAATATGTTCTAGTTCTTCAATGCGCTCGATCCCCCTTATGCGCTCAAGCCCAATGAATTTAGTGCTCGAGCGACCTTTACGGAAACAAAATCCTATAGAAAAGCAAAGAACAAATTAGTTGATGAAATTAAATTTAAAGAAAAACAATTAAATTAAAGGAAAAACTTTTAAACATAATTTAATGCAATCTCCGGCAACGGTGCAAAAAACTTGTTGTGTAAGTATCCACTTAAATAAATAGGCAAATAAATGTACGTTTTACTCGTAAGTGCGCAAGATCAAAACAATAGTATAGACAGCATATACGAGATCATTCTCACGATGATTGGTAAAATATGTTTAAAGAGAATTCCTTAAAAAGATATTGTAAATGGAATGATATTAAAGATTGAATTGAAATAATAAGAAGATAAGGTAGGGATTCAATATCCACCATTAATCATACTCAATTAAGGTAAACAATATGCACAATGCTACAATCATATCACGATACTCAATGTTTGCCAACCTAAGAGCATGGCATCTACTCTTTAGGCTATTGATCTCCTTAAGCAATGAATTAAGCATGACATCTGCTCTAATTTTTTTCTTTCTCAAAGGATTTAGCATGACATTTTCAAAGTTGTTCTTCAAGAAAGCATAAAATTATAAAGATTGACAAACACATGAAGCCTAGAGCATGGCATCTACTCCGGTTTTTCATGTTGATTAATCCAAGAACTTGTGATGGGGTTCTTTTGTTACTCTATTATGCCCAGGACTCAGCCATTTAAATTGACCTAAATAACATATACATACCATAAGTATATGATGATCAAACACATACATGTAAAAAATTTAAGAAAATCGAAAATAATCAAGTTAAGCATCAAAATATAAATTGTAGCAAGATAAATTGAAACATTAAAAAAACATGATTAGGGCTTCAATCGAGCCCTAACTAAAGTATTAGCTATACATAATTCGGATTAAAATCATTCTCATAAGAAAATAACAAAGAAAAATTGAAACTAAAGAAAAACTAAGAAAAATCCTTCTTTAAAGCCTTTGATTCTTTTCCTCAAGCTTGTCTTTGATTTGAACGACTTAGGGATGTATTTATAGAGTTTTTAGAGCAACCCTAGTCGATTTTGTACAACCTTAAAACTTCAAATTCGAGTTGGAGTTGGATTAGAAAACCTTCCAAAACAGGGTTTTGCAGACGTTACTGTTCAACACATGATTGCGCTTGATCTTCTTCTGAACTGCACTCAAGCCAATATGGGTTACACTTGAGCGTCTTTCTTTAGGACTGCGCTTGAGCCACTTCTCTTCAGCATTTTTCCATAAAATCTTCTGAGCTTAAAACTTGATAGTCTTGAGTGATTTTTCTTTTAAACCTACAAAATAAGGAAAAAATACAAAAACAATACAAAATATCATATTATAATAAAACTAAGAGAATAACATGTATGAATTAAGGGGTTTGAATGTGTAACATTTAACACTTATTAGATGACATATATGTAAACAAACCAACCATGCAATCACAATTCCATTTAATCAACAATATTCATCACTAAATCAAAATTGATTAAGAATGTTTATAAAATACAATTATGTTTTTGGAATTGTTCTAATCACTTATCAAGGTGATCAATATACTAATTCAGTAGTATTAAGACTCTGTTTGATCCCACAATTTCGCTACCTTTTCGACTCTCTACAAAGGACTCATCAATCGAGCGCCTTACTAACCTCCTTTGGCATCGGCAATTCTTTCCTTGTCCTTAAATACAACCTTGGCGACCTTCCCAAGTCCCAACCTCAGTGAAACCAGCTGAATCAAAGAGGCAACATTCTCCACTACTACAAACAAAAAACACTAATTTGGAAAATGTTGATGTTGTTGGGACTTGAGACTTGGCAACTCTGTTGAACAGCATAATTGCTATGACCACTAAACATAATTTTAAACACCTTTTGATGTGTCGGAATTGTATTACTAGCGATGTTATATGTAACTTGTATGGTGCAATTATCCAGACTATGTTCCAAATCAGTAATGTGTTTTGAAGGCTATGTTGGTTTTGACATTAATGTTTTCCGGAAACTAAATTGATCTGTAAAATTCCCAAATGATAGCCTTAAGAATCTGCTCCTCTATTTTGGGTTGGCCACTTTGTTTAATCTCACTTTGAGTACAACATAAATTGTAAATCGTGGAGCTCAAAACCAGACGAGACAAAGTATCAAACAAAACATTTTTCTTCCAATTGCTGCATCCTAGAAGGACAATCCCGGGATGTTCTTGCACGTACTAAGAGTCATATATGCATGAAAATGAGAAGCATACTAATTGGCTTACTATGTGACAACATTAACCTCATTTTCGGAGGACCAAACATATACTCAAATTGACAAAATTTCGCTTAATTAGATATTAAAAAAAAAAACATAAAAGTTTTGGATCTTTGCTTGGTCTCCCAAGTACCAGAGAAAGAAATTAAATTTTCTAATTTTGCACTTATCCCCCCCCCCCCCTCTTTAGTAATGATTCGAAATTTATCATAGAAAAAAAAACTTTACAGCAAAATCTCTCTGTATAATATATTGTTAAATTTTTGTGGCACAAAAATCGCAAAAAGTGTACATGCGTTAACTTTCAGAGCTCTCCCCATATTTGCTCAAAGAGATGAGCACCTGCCTTTAGGCTTTAGGGGATTTTGGTGCCTGTTTGCTACCTATTTGTGTTCTGGAAACCAGGAGTAGTTACAGTGTATATTTCTTTTCTTTTTTTTTTTTGTCCTTTTTTTTAATTTTTTTTTTGTTTTTTTTTTTATGAATGAGTAAATTTCAGTAACTAAAACAACTCCATACAAAGAGGAAATACAGCTACAAACCATAGCTACAAAACAAAACTAGCAATTTTCAAAATCAGCAGCTAGCCTAACACCCTATCAGGAGGCTCCAATGGCTACATAAGAGAAAATTTTTCCTACTTTACACATATTTACACTTGGACAACTTGAGTACGAACCTCCCAACAAATTTTTTAGATGATCTTTTCTTCCAAAAGTAAATGCACACCATGTCGGATATTATTCCTCACCCTCCAAATAGCATACACTAAAGAACTTAAACAAAGTCTAGTCAAAACAGATTTCAAGTTCTTTCCCTCCTAATCTTACACCCTTCTAGCAATGATTTCCTCCCAGTCATCAGTGGAAAGAACAATGAGACATCTATCCATCATAAATTTTCAAATACAACGACTAAAGCAATATTAAAAGAAAATATGGTCTCTCCCCTTAATGCAACCTCTACAAAACACACAAAGAATATCTCATTGAAAACCCCAGCTAGCCATCCGTTCTCCAATTACAAGTCGATTTTGGACAGTCAACCAAAGGATAAACACTTGCTTTGGGATGGCAAGTGGAAACTAAATGAGCTTCCACCAAGGAACAATAGCCCTCTTATTCGTTATATAATCCCATGTCTCACTACAGTGGTACTTACCCGAATTAAAAATACTCCAAAAAGCTTGGTTAGATTCACCCAAAGGCACTAGGGAAAGCTGATTTTGAATGCAAACCAATATATGCATCTGATCTTGCAAGAGGCCAGCTTCAATGATGATCACAAATAACAGAGGAGAGCTTGGCATTTATTTGACTACTAGCATCATATATAGGTCTAAACCCATATTTTCCAATAAGTATTCCATCCGGATGCCACAAATCAAGCCAAAGGAAAATGTTATTACCATCCCCAACTGTGAAGCGATAAAATCTCTAACTACTTCCCTGAACTTTAGCAATTTTCGCCATGGCCAGGAGTAGCTTTGCAGGATCTTCACAGCCCATAAGCTCCTCCCTTTTAGAACATAAGCTTCTATCCAAGCAACCCATAAAGACCCCAATTTCACAAAAAGGTTTCAGATGTGTCGAAGCATATCACTACAAGAAAACCCGGTATTAACCACGTTTTTTTATTTATTTATTTTTAAACATTGCTTTATAAAAGCGATGTTAAATTCTAGGTTTACCACCGCTTTTTAAAAAGTGTGGTAATTTTTACCACACTTTTAAAGAGCATGGTACCATGCTCTCCTTTTTTTTTTTTTTTTCGTTTTTTTTTTTTTTTTCTTTTCTTCTTCTTTTACCACGCTCTTTAAAAGCGTGCTAATTTACCAAGCTTTTAAAAGCATGGTATTTTGTTCACGCTTTTTAAAGGTGATAATTTTAACACGCTTTTTTTTTATTACCCCAAAAAAAAAAAAAAAAAAAAAAAAAAGTGTGATAATTACCACGCTGTTTTAAAGCGTGTAATTTTTACCAAGCTTTTTTAAAGCAATGGTAATTTTATCTCTTTTTTAAAGCGTGTTATTTTACCACGCTTGGTTTAAGCGTGCTACTTTTTGATTACTTTTTTTTCTTTTTCTTTTTCTTTTTTTTTAAGTACGCTAAAAAAAAAATAAAATAAAATAAAAAATAAAAAAATAAAAAATTAAAAAAAAAAATAAAATTAAAAAATTAAACAAAAATAAAAAAATTAAAAAATTAAAAAAAAAAAAAAAAAAAAAAAAAAAAAAAACAACGTTTCAGTGGATTTTTACCACGCTTTTTAAAAGCATTGTAAAAATTACATCACTTTTCCTTTTCCTAAGCGATGTAAAAATGAATATTTTTAAAATCCGCGCCAGGTTTCCTTTTCTTACCGCTGGCCATTCCCTCTCAACTCTCTCCCTCTCCATCCCCAAAATGCAGGTCTGTCTCATCTCTCTCTAAATCTCAGCTTCAATTCATTTGCCAGCCTTTTTTGGTGCTCTCTCTCTCTCTATGCAGTCCTGTGGTGAAGGCACTGTACCATCTCGTCGTAGCTAGCCAATCGTTGTTACTTGCAAGCTAAAGAGGTACTCTCGGAAGCGTTTTATTTTTGAGATATTTGTTGTATTGTTTAGCATTTTTAAAATTGAAGTCATATTTGCTATGGATTTTGGGGAAGAACGCGTCTTCATTTATCGATATAACTTGTTTCCTCAAATGGGTTTTCTTTATTTTGTGTTTTGTTTGGTTTAGGGTTTAGATTTTGGATATTGTTTTGGTTGGATCCCGGGAATGTACTGACGTTTCTTTGAGGATCTGTATTTTTTTCCAAATTTTTGTGCTGGATTTTGGGATGAATTTGAAGCCTATCAAATCACGAAGTCACAAATTTTCTGAATTTTTTTTTTTAAATAAATTTCTGAATTTTCTTTTCTGTTCTTTTTCCCCGTTTTTATGAGACAAACTTGACCATAACCNAAGTGGCAGTGCAGACAGCAGCAGCAATGCTGCTGTCTAGAGGAGCACCGATTGAGCGGTAGGATTCATTGCTCGAGTAGTAGTGCAGGATTGCCGCGGACAGAGAAATTGCAGAAACTGAGTTTCTGTAGAAAATAGAAACCAGCAACAATTTTTTTTTTTTTTAAAAGAAAACAAATGTTTTAACCACGCTTTATCTGGTATTAAAACAAAAACAAAAACAACAAAAAAGTTTACCACGCTTTTAGACAAAGCATAGTAAAAAAAAGTTTACCACGCTTTTCCCAAAAGCTTGGTAAAGGCTTGATCACGTTTTGAACAAAAGCGTGGTAAAAAAATAAAAAATAAAAAATAAAAAATAAAAAATAAAAAAAATTTACCACGTTTTTTCCAAAGCGATGTAAAAGTTTTACCACGCTTTGGACAAAAAGCGTGATAAAAAATTTTTTTGCAGCTCTAACTTTTACATTCCCTTTAAAAGGATGTTTTAAAAAAAAAAAAACAAAAACAAAAAACAATGTCAAAATTGTAACATCACTTTAGAGCCTTAAAAGCGATGTTAAAAAAGCGTGGCGAAAGTCCGATTTTTTTGCAACTCCAACTTTTACATCCCCTTTAAAAGATTGAACACTTATTCCAATCTTCAAGCATTTTAATGCCCAGCCCTCCCTCTCTTTTCGGGATACTAAGCTCTTCCCAAGCTACTTTGACATGAGCATGATGAGAATCATTTCCACCCTAAAAAAATCTAGAAAATTTCTGAGTAAGAAGTTTGTAAATCTTCTTAGGAAGAATGAAAATAGAAGACCAATAAACCTGGATGTTGAATAGGATAGAAGACACCAATTGGACTTTTCCTGCAAAAGATAGCTTCCTAGCCATCCAGGAATTAATGTGACCAGCAACTCTCTCAAGAAGAACATTGCAATCTACTGCTGAGAGCCGCTTAGTAATTAAGGGAACCCTCAAATAATGGACTGGGAGATGGGCTTCTGTCATCTATAAACTCTTGAGAATTTGGTCCTTGCAAGCATGATTTAGCCCAACACAAAAAATCGAGTTCTTACTCAGGTTAGCAACAAGACCTAAGAGGTTAGCAAATTCAGAAAGAACCTCACTTATAAAGGTAGCAGATTTCTCTGTAGCAACCACAAAGATGAGTAAGTCATCTGCAAAGCATAATTGGGAAAGATGCAGTTTAGGGCATTTGGGATGGAGGTCAATGGAATTCTCTCTAACAACTTCACCAAGCAAAAGAGAAAGAACCTCCATAACAACCACAAAAAGATAGGGAGAAATGGGATATTCCTGCCGCAAGCCCCTGTCACGTTCAAAATATCCCACCAAGTTATCGTTGGGAGCCATAGAGAACTTGGAGGATGTGATACATTCTCTCACCCACCCAATAAAGGATGCTGGAGCCCTAAAACACTCTAAACAGTGGATGATGAAATCCCAATTGACCGAGTCATAGGCTTTCATAATGTCTACTTTGATGGTACATCGGGGTTTACTATCACCCTTGTGATAATTATGAACCAATTTACCAAGTCATAGGCTTTCATAATGTTAGCCTTTTTTTTTTTGTGGTATTGATTTCTCTACATAACTTATCTAATTTTTTAGTGAGGAAGACAATATATAAGAATTTGATAATTTAAAGAGGGCTGTTATACCATGCACAGTATACAAGCTACTATGCTCATGATCAGGAAAATGGTGACACTATCTTGATTTGGTGTACAGGATGACACATGCAGTCTTTCGACACAGCTTGAGAATCAAAGATGCTAAGAACATCAACTTACCTACAAAATGTACACGACTTTGACATCAATCAAAGATATCTAATTACGAACATCATCAAAGAGTTGTTGATGGTCATAATATTTTAGGATTAAATTTAATTTTCAAGTACATCAGAAAGTGTACGTAGCAGCATGCCAGCAACTAAGGCTTCTGTGAAGTACAATCAGTGGCGGAGTCACATGGAGACCTGAGAGGGCCATGGCCCTCCCAAGAGTTTGAAAATTTTTTGAGTCGTATGTATTTGGTATGGGGGAGATTTTAACATGAATGGCTAATGGCCCCTACAGTCCTACAGGTGGGTTCTATTGTCTCTGTTATCTCTCCCTCTTTCTGAAAAAGCTGGTTTGAGAGTGGAATTCTAACCTTGAAAATTCCTCAAAGTGAGGTGAGTTTAACAACCGTTGATATGGGAAGGTGATGGGAACAGTCAGAAACCAATCACCGGATTCAAGGGTGCAGAGCAAGCGGTGTGATGGGGTTGAACAGAAGCCAAACAACAACATTTGATAGCATATAAAATGAGTTCATTGAAAACCAACCTGTTTGTTAGAGTGCTTCATCTTTCTGTAAGCTGGTTTGGGATGTTCGGATGTTCATTTTGGTATTATTTTTCCTTGAATTTCACAGAAGATCACGTTGATGATTTTTCTTTTTTATCTTTCTTTGATATTCTTCGTCTCATCCTGGCTCTCAAAATTGTGTCTGTAAATTCTATTTTTTTTAGTGTTCAGCAAGAAGGGAGCCGAATAGGAACTACTTTTTCCAATGTTTTTTCTCTAACTGTCATTTTTTTCTTACCAAATCTTGATATTGTAAATTGTTAGGGGGATATGCAATTGCCAATTGACATGGGCCTCGAAATTGGTATATATACATATATATTGGGATGGGGGAGGACAGAGACCAGTAAAGAGTTCTTTCCATTCTCTTGGTCTTGGTGTGAATTGTATACATAGAGTACAAAGCTCTCTTATCTTGTTAGTGAGGACTTGGACTTAGAAAAATGGGTGCAAAATAGGAAATTGGGTGAAAATTTTCTTTCCATGTGTTAAAGAATAAAGGAACAAAAAAAAAAGAATAATAATAAAAAAAGACCATGCTAATAGTTTTGTTATACACATATTATGTTATAAAATACTTCAGTTTTATTTTAGTTTGTGTTTATTATATTTTTGTGTATAGTAACAACATGAAGCAGAAAAAAAAAAAAAAAAAAAAAAAATTGGCCGTCCCAAAGATAACTTCCTGGCTCTGCCACCGAGTACAATTCACATCTGGAAGCCATGCCATGGGGATCTGCAATGCATTCACCATTTTAATTGGTTAAAAGATGTCTCTGTGCAGCATTTTTGGAATGTTTTGATTGTTTAATCCTTACTGTGAAGTGCAAAGATTGATTCATGAGTGTTCTTTCTCATTTCAGTGGGAAATCGAGCAAGTTGAGGCAATTTCAACCTTTTTTAATTAAAAAATATTACAGATTTTGTCATTTAAACCCCACGTATGTTACATGCATGAATGTAGTTGTATTTTTTAGTATTAATTACTTTTGATAGCCCTATTGTCATGCCCTTGATTAGAATTTAAAAGAGGAATACGGCCAGTCAAATTCTTTAAGATCAAAAGACCAGTAAACCACTAGCCAGTTAAAAAAAAAAATTAATGCAGAGAACCTTGTGCCAAGTTGAAGATGAAACATATCTTTAATATA
>FXXK01000453.1:66993-165171 GCA_900184695.1 Betula pendula
ATTCTCTATTTTTCTGCAGGTTCTCGGCTGACTATGCAAAAAATACAAGAGACCACTTTTTGTCCACTACAAGCTTCTACACACGCGTGGGAGCTTAACTCACACACAATTTCACCTAACCTTGAGCCCATATTTGATTTACTTTTCATAGAAAAGTAATCCTCTGCATTCCTATTTTTCATTTTCTATTCTATTTCTTTTTTTTACGTTGCCGATCTTGCAGTGAAATTGTAAAAAATAAAATAAATAATAAATAATAAAAATTATTATTGACTTAAGAGATACATAATCCTAAGACTTTAATTTTTAACGGGTTAAATACATATCAGCCATTTTCAAAAAAAAAAATCTCACGGACCGACAACTGTGAATTTTAAACATTGTGTTTTTCTTTTTTTTTTCTTTTTTTGGATGAATGAGTATGAACATCATATATCAAATGAACCGATGAAACAAGGGCAGCAAAAGCAAACCCAACCAGCAAAAAAGAGTCCATGACTATGAGTATTCTTCTCCCACCTGCGCGCAGGCCGGTTGAAATAATTTCACAAAAGTTTCAATCTTGTTGGTTCTCCACCTGATGAGTTCTGGAAAAAGTTCAATCTTTTCGAAGATCTTTTTCAAAGTGAAGCTCGATTGTTGTAATTCTTCTACATTTTCATCATTTCATCTTGTGGTGTATGCGCATGCTTATCGAAGATATATAAAATCCGTACAGATTTTTTGGCTTTCCGATTTGAAGCATGTCTACGTCATGCTTCTATATTTCAGTATTTTAACACAGCCTTTTGCATGTGATCGAGCCATCAAGCTTGCCAAAATATCAGCTAGCAAGGAAATTAATTAATTGATCCTAAAAATCGTGAGGATGAACGAATTAATGTGAAATTTTGAAGACTGCTCATGCAACTAATTAATTTGGTTTGAATTGGTTTCATTCAATTCGTTTGAGTCAAATAGTTTTATCGCTGCTGCGTTGTTTTAGGATTAAATGATTTTTAAAAAATATTTTTTGTATTTTTTAGTGTTTAGTGTGACGAAAAACATTTCGATTTGATAAAAAAAGAAAATAAAAGCGTNGAGCCATCAAGCTTGCCAAAGTATCAGCTAGCAAGGAAATTAATTAATTGATCCTAAAAATCGTGAGGATGAACGAATTAATGTGAAATTTTGTAGACTGCTCATGCAACTAATTAATTTGGTTTGAATTGGTTTCATTCAATTTGTTTGAGTCAAATTCTTTGATCGCTGCTCTGTTGTTTTAGGATTAAATGATTTCTAAAAAATATTTTTCGTATCTTTTAGTGTTTAGTGGGACGAAAAAACATTTCGATTTGATAAAAAAAAAAATTTATTTAATTTCTGTAATATAATTTCCTTTTTTTAAAAAAACTATAAATCATTTTTCAAATTTGAACTTCTCATTCTCAAATCGCTCAACCACCACTAGACGACCACCAAGCCACCACCCCTAGACCACCATCGAGCCACCCTTGAGCTAGCACCGGGCCACCACTGGACCACCATCGAGCCACCCTAAGTGACCGCTGGACCACCACCAAGCCAGCATTGGGCCACCATCAAGCCACCACTTGAACACCACTGAGCCACTACCAAGCCACCCCTAGACCACCATTGAGCCACCTTCAAACCACCATCCAACCATCTTTCTATCACTGTTGAACCACCACCGAGTCACCACGGGACTACCATTTGCCACCCTCGGGCTACTACCAAACCATCATCAGACTACTGTCAAACCACTCCCAAGCCATCACCAACCCACCACTAGGCCAGCACCAAGCCAACATTGGGCCCCCACCGAGCCACCATTGAGCCACCCCCACAAAACCGTCAAACCACCACCAGGCCACCGTTGGCCACAGCCGGATCATCACCACTTGGACCACCAACGATCCTCAACCAAACCATTGCCGAAACTCAAATTATTAGTTTAATTTTTTTAATTATTTTATATTAATATTTTTATGTTGCCAATAAAAATAAATTTTTATAGATTAATATAATTGAATGAAAATATATATAAATATATATATATATATATATATATATTTATTTGTAAATTTTTCGTACGAGCCAAATGCTGGAAAATATTTTCAGCAAAAAATATTTTCAGCAAAAAATATTTTACGACGAAACAAACATAAGTTATTGAATCTAGCTAATCATCCAAAAATGTATCTGTAAAGAAAAAAAGATGAAGTTCCCTCTTTGTGGAAAAAATAACATTATAAAATCCAGATATTATCGAGTTTAGAAGAAATTGTGGAAGATGGGAATGGAGCAACTAATTCATAGCCATCTTAATCCCAAATGTATTATTTTATAAAACACACACACACAACAATATATATATATACATATATATATATACACGCGCGCGTGTTTCATTTCTTTAGATGGTACATACACGATAAGAACATATTTTATGAGCCCATTATGTCGTTGCTAGTGACTATTTGCTCTTATATTTTGCTCAAAATGCATTTTGTTTAATTATGGCTAGTTCTCAATCCTATACAAGCATGATAGTGTTTGAAGGATTTAGCTTGGATCTATTAGTTAGAATTAAATTCATTAGAATTGAAAACACGCATTTTCTTGTGTTATTACTTATTATGTCCATTATAGGACACGTATTCCAATCTCAACGGTCTATTTAAACTTTTTTTTTTTTTTTTTGAGCATAACACACAAAGTTGTTACCTTTTGAACTTAGTAACTTTCTCTCCAAATAACATTTTTTTCAAAAAAAAAAAAAATCACAAAATAAAAACTGACTTAGAAAGAAAACTGCAACCACATGGATGGGTATAAAAAATAAGCCTAGGGTTCAAGACCCAGTCAAATTAAAGGCCTATTGTTACAAGAGCCCAAAATATTTCAAGAGAGTTTAAAATAAAAGACTCTTTCCGCTCCATAACTTGGGTACAATCTTCTCTCTCAAAAGAATTTTTTTCACCATTTTCTTTTATTAAGACAAAAACACTAACTTAACCGTCAGAGGCTCCATCGCTGGCTCAGGCTGTGGGCCGACTCCACTTCGCTAATTTTCTTATTATTTTACAGGTAACCCACGACCCAATCCGAACAGGAACATGGTCAAACCCATCCATGCTTAACGAGGGCCATACAACAGAGCAGGAAAAACAAAAAAACAGAGCAGAGCAGAGCAGAGCAGAGCAGCAAAACTAATTACTAAAACCAAAATGTAGACCTAAATCATACAATTACTCACCACGAACTAATTAGACTACCGCAAAGCTCGCTGCCACGTGCGTTACGGACTATCCAACGCGTGTCTCTGAACATGTCGAATCTATCACCCCCTACTCTCTCTCTCTCTCTTCCTCTATGTATATATAATAAATGTGTTAACGTGTATAGTGCTTCTCAAATTGCCCATTTTCCCATCTTTTTTTCCTTTTGGTTTCTGGGGACTTTTCCTCTCCGATCAGAAAGCCAAGCTTCAACCCGTGGCATTAGCTCTACTGAAATTGAGTGGCAAATTGTAAGACAGTTTCTCTTTGAATTTTCTCGCATTTTTGTCAAGAACTAATCAAAATGGAGCGAGATTGTATATTGGGTCTCTCTGGATTTTCTTATGGGTAATCCGTAGATCTTGTTGTGAGAGCAATTTGGGTATAATCTTAGAACTTCATGGAACTTTTGGCTTTGAATGATAAATATACCTGCCCCACTTTTTTGTTTCTTTTTAATTTTTAGCATATGATTCATAATGCGCTAGTTGTTTTCTGATATAAGTGATGGAATTTGAAGATTTTTTTGTGTGAATATGGGATTGAAATCGTTTTTTATAGAGAGATTCAAGTTTTGCTGTTTGGCCCTTGTATCTCTGTTTGTGCAGTGGTTGCATTGTGCATCAGACGCTACTTATTGCTTTTTCGGATCATTTCTTGATGGCCCATGAGACCGTTTGATTGTTTAATTGTTATTGTGAGGTGCAAAGATTGGATCATGAGTGTTCTTTCTCATTTCAGTGGGAAATCGAGCAAGTTGAGGCAATTTCAACTTTTTTGATTTAAAATTAAAGATTTTGTCATTTGCTGACTCTACGTATGTTACATGAATGTAACTGTCTTTTTGAATTTTTTTTTAGTATTACTTTTGATAGCCTAATTGTCATGCCCTTGATTAGAAATTAAAAGAGGAATACACTTGTTGATTCATGGATATTGATCCTTGACAGATAATGTGTGCTACTGCATCATTTTGCTGCATAGGGGCTAAATTTGTGTTTCTTAAAGAGACAACATAAATAGGCTAATATATATTATGTGACGACCAAATAATAAAATAGGTACATGCATCTAGGAAGGAAAATAACTAGTTTGAACATGATATGGAGGCATTTGAAGGGCAATGGTTCTAGATTATACAATGCTACATATATTTGTTCTTAAACCCGTCTTGTGAATTCTTTCAACTTTACAATTGAGCTCAAAGTAGGTGAGGACAACCCTAGACCACTTTACGTTAGTCGTGCTATGGAATCCACCAAGATCTAATCCACTAAAGATTTAACAGATTTTATGCTGGGGAAAGCGGTAGTCCTAGGACTAGGAGTGTTTTTGGGCTGCAAGCAAGCCATTTGAAGAAATCTGAGTTGTACTCTCACTACTATGTTGGTTAGATGGTTTTACAAACTTTTTACTTGATCCAGGAGTTGTTTTTTAGCATATGCAAAAGGTTCATTTTCAGAAACAAACTAGATTTAGAGTTGAATGATGTAGCATTTCAATCTTATTGTGAGAATGGTTCATCTCTTTTTCTTTTTCTTTTTTTTTCCTCTTCTTCACTTTTTTCTTGTTATTTCTTATAATAGTCTGCCTTTGTTATATACATTCATTGCTGGCACAATAATGGTTTCATTACCATTGTCCTATAACATCTTTCAGTTTTTTGTGCCACCTTCTAGTTATTTTCATTGTTCATCTTAGATATCACTTACCTTTAATTTTGTCTGTTAGTGGACGGTTTAGACCCAAAATAAACACACCTAGAGGGGATTGAATAGGTATTGTTCCAAGACAAACTTTACCAATTAAAACTAAGAGAGGCACAAGCCCAACAAAATCTATCAACAAAAATCCAAAATATAAGTGCAGTGAATAAAAAGATAATGCGTAGGGATTTTACAAAGTGGAAAACTTTTGAAGAATTCTTCAAAAGAAAACCAATCTAGAGGCACTTAGCCACCAGCAAATTTCACTATAGAAGAAAAGTATTTTATCTTTTTTCTATGAGACTCTGTTCCTATGGACAACGGCATTTGTTTCACCGCTGTCTCTTAGTTTCAATGATTTTCTTGTTTATTTTGCCCCCCTAGTTAGGGGTTCCTTTTGTATACTTCCTGTGTACTTAGGGACGCCTTACGCTTTTATAAAATTGACTTTTACTTATCAAAAAAAACTTGTTTAAGTACTGCCTAAATCTTTGTAGACTCAAAGCAAGACTTGAAATCCTACAAGTAACACACTCAATCTCCTCTCAAAGCAGCTTCAAAACCCTGGCCTTCTTCTACACTATCTTGCCACAAACGAACTCGTTCGATCTCTGGAACTCCAACTCTAATAAACTCATCAACCAAACCCCAACACTCAGAAAAGAATTTAGAATTTCATAGTGGTTTGTAATAAGGAGAGAAGCAAGAAAGGTTAAGCTCAAGAAAGGAATAGGCTCTCTCTCTCTCTCTCTCTCTTTTTCAGGTTTTCTCTCTATTATCTCTTCACATAAAAAATCTTGCAAAGCATGATATTTATACGTAGGGGAACAATTTGGGTTAAACAAGGAATCCTGTTTAAAACATAATTAAATTCCCGCAAACTCACTCAAGTGGATGTCGAGTTTTTGTTTGGTCTTGCTCTAGCAAGAGTTGAGCGAAGTTTTTGTTTCTGCTTGTTTAACCTCCGAACTTGCAAGCTCGGGCGAGTCTTCATAAAGTGCAAGCCTTGAATCGAATTTCTTCCAGACTCAACTCTAACTCAATACTATCAATTACAATCCAAACGATCCATGTTTTGACACCGGGATTTGCCAACACAATTACAAAACCTAACGGTGGTGATTTCCTTGTGATATCCTTCATATATCCTTCTGAATGTTGACAAAATGAAGGTGTTAATGATGGAAGTTTAACTATTTGATGTGGCATTGTTTTGTGATGTCCGGTTTATCGAAGAAAATTTCTGTTTTTTTAAGCAGATTTAACTGATCTTCTTATAAGATGTCTTGATTTGCTGATTTTTTTTTTCTTTGGATCAACAGATATTTGACTTCCTTGTTCCTAGTTTTAGCTGTTAAGCAAAATTCGAGGTTTCTGATACTTTGGTTCCTGCTTTTCCATCTTATATTACATCTTGCGAGTCTCTGCAAAGACCGGTATGTGCTTATTCTTGTATGTTAAGACTATTTTATGTACAACCATTTTGTATCCGAATATTGCTGAACACAAGTGTATGTTTGATTTTATTGAAGTTAATTCTTTAATCAACATTTGGAAAACCTATGAGTTTCTTTGTTGGATCCTATCAGGTTTTGGAGTTTCTGTTTGTAAAAACTAAGATGTCTTCTCCAAGCAAGAGGAGAGAGATGGATGTCATGAAGTTGTGAGTTGCTCAATATTGTTAAATCTCCGTGTGAAGTTTATTTATATGCTCTTTACCAAGTTGGCCTTGTATCATGAGTTTTATTTCAGGATTACAATTACGTTTTCACATGCTGAAGTTATGATGATGATCATCATTGTGCCACCTCTCACATGTGTTAATGCTGTCCAGGATGATGAGTGATTATACTGTGGAGACGATAAATGATGGACTCAATGAATTCAACGTGGAATTCAATGGTCCAAAAGAAAGTACTACCCTTACTCATGCTTCTATGTCCTCATCGTGTTTTGTACTTTTGCACTTGTTTTGATGGATATGATCTCTCTCTCTGCTTGTGGGTATTGAATTCTATGAATGAATTCAGAATTTACTTGCTGATTTTTTTTTGATAAGTAAAATAATATTTACTTGCTGATCAATCCTAAGGAATATTAATTTGGCTAAGTCCTTGAAAACTTTATGGTCTGTATGCTTTTAAATATTACAGCCGAGAAAAGAATTCCATTACCTTTCCTTATAAGTTGTTAAAGATTCTTAATCTCCATCTCACCAGCAAACTTTTGTGTTCCTTGTCATACGACCCTTAGTTAAAGTGTGCATTATCCACTATCTTCCTGTTGTTGATGTCCATAGACATACAGGGCTACATGATGCTTGGAGATAATGGATAATTAAATTCAAATTCAAATTCTTGATAAGGTTTTGATCCTTATTTTCTTTTGTTTTGTTGATTTTGAGACACTGTTTATGAAGAGAATGGTTCAGGAAAATCCAGTTTTTTCTTCCATTGTCATCCCTATTTTACTGAGTGATTCCTCTGAGAGCTTTTCCTTTTTCCCCCCTTTTTAAAAGCCCTTTTGGTTTTTTAGATTTTTGTTCTTTGATGTTATATGATTGTGATGGTTTCAGGCCTTTATGAAGGCGGGGTTTGGAAAATCCGTGTTGAGCTTCCTGATGCTTATCCTTACAAGTCTCCTTCTATTGGGTTTGTGAACAAGATATACCACCCAAATGTTGATGAGCTGTGAGCAACTTATACCTTACAAAGCAATCTCATCTCCTTATCATTTCCAACTAAACTCTTTTGCCCTAGTAATATTTAACTGCCTGAACAAAGCAGCTGGAACACTTGGTCGTATAAATTTCAGTTATATTACAATTTAAAAACACTATGGCTAGGTCCTTCTTAAGAAGCATCAACTAATGACAATATGATTGCTTTGCTGATTTTTTCGTGAACAGTTGAAAACTGACTGCAGGTAATATTCTTTTAAGATTGTTGTCAAGAAGGCTGACTTTGGTTTTTTTAATTTCACCAATTGCAGATCTGGTTCTGTCTGCTTGGATGTTATTAATCAATCTTGGAGTCCAATGTTTGGTAATCATCGATTATCAACTAATTTTTTTTTTTTCAGTAAAAGCTTCAACTATTGTGTAGGTTATTTTCTACAGGTGTCTCTATTCATGCTTTTCATGTGTTACGGTCTCTATTTTCTCCCTTGTCGGAATGTGTTACAATGTTCATGAACAATCTTTTTGTAGTTTTTACTCTTGCACAAGTCAGCAAACTATCTCTCTCTATTTCTCTCTAAACCTTTTGGATTCACTTGGATTCCTGACATAATATACCCATGGTTTCTGATGCCACAGATCTGTTGAATGTGTTTGAAGTTTTCCTTCCACAGCTCTTGCTTTATCCGAATCCTTCCGACCCACTTAATGGTGATGCAGCATCATTGATGATGAAGGATCGGAAGCAGTATGATCAGAAAGTAAAAGGTGAAAATTTGATTAATATCTAATCTACCTTTCTTTTTGCAATATTGATGATTTATCTAGCAAACCAACTTCGAGGAAGAATCACAACTATTTGCAATTTTGTAATTTGGAACTCACTATGCAGTGGCACATGGGGCTTCCTAGAGGGTATTTCATGACATCTTTGTGTGAAATGAAATTGAGGTTGATAAGATGATTTAGGACTGTCTAATATATCTTGTTCATTTAAATATTATAAGAGAGAGAGAACATAAAAAGATACTTATCAACAAAAAGAAAAGAGAGAGAAAGAACATAAAAATAATAAAAAAGTAGAGAAATCTATATATTTTTTATATGTAATCGAAATATCATTAAAAGCGTAAAACGCAACCTAAGTACGTAGGAAGTATAAAAGAGAAACGCTTAACTAAAAGTAAAATCATTAAAACTAATTACTAAGGAAGCTAAAAACACAATTGTCCAAGTATAAAGAGAATAAAAAAATGGACTTGAGCCTCTCCAACATCCTTTTTCAGTCCTTGAAATTTCAATCGTTTCTTTCCCCCCAAAGTCACCACAAATGAAAAGATGACACCATCTTCCACACGACAGCACTCTGAGAGTGCCCCTCCATCCACCAGCAAGCAAACAAATCAACCACTCTATTAGGCACAACCCAGGACAACCTAAAGCGACTGAAAAAAAACATTTCATAAGGCGTAGGCAACCTCACAATGGACAAGAAAATGATTTACAGACTCTTCATTCCTCTTGCACATGCAGCAGCTATCGACTACAATGACCTGCCACTTCCTAAGATTGTCTCTGGTAAGGATCTTTTCTAGGACTACTGACCAAGCGAAAAAAAGCCGCTTTCAAAGGAACCTCAGTTTACCAAATACTCTTCCAAGGCAAAGGAAAGCCATTTTTACATGCAAAGACCCTATAAAAGGAACTAATATCGAACATCCCTTTGTGTGAAGGGGCTCACTAAAGCTTGTCTGTCCCTCTTTGTCTCACTCTATAGGAATACAATAAAGTGAATAAAATGAAGCCAAGACATCCATCTTCTAATTGTGAGCCGCTTTATAAAACTTACATTCATCTTAAGGGAAACACTAGAAAGATTCAAATGAACTGCAACAAAAGCATGCTTCTCACAAGCAATGCTATATAAATTCGAGAAAGCTTCCTTAAGGGTCATCTTTCCACACCACACATCCTCCCAACCCTCCTCATATTCATTCATAGCCCAACCCCATAGAACACCACCCACCCTACCAAATTTAGAATCCACAACAACTCTTCACTATGCCTCTCTTTTATATACATAGTACCACAACCATTTCCCTAAAAGAGTACGATTGAACATTCTCAAGTTCCAAATTCTCAAATCTCTTTCAGAAAAATCTTGGACCAACTAACCAAATGATATTTGAATTCTTCACCTATCCTGCCCCATAAGAAATCTCGATGGAGCTTCTCTATGCAATTTGCCACACCAACAAGAAGGGGCAGAAGAGACAAGAAGTATGTAGGTAAGTTGGCAAGAGTGCTCTTTATAAGGATAACCCTACCACCCTTAAACAAATACATCATTTTTCAACTAACTAACCGGCATTCGACTTTTTCAACTATACCATCTCAAATAGACTTGGCCTTATAACAGGCGCCCAGTAGAAGATCAAGATACTACAATGGCAAAGAGGAATCCTCACAACCAAAAATGCTAGCTATCCGCATTATCTACAGAACTAAAACTGACTTAGCCAGATTAACCTTTAAACCGAAGACAACTTCAAAACATAAGAATAAATCAAGATTGGCCTCTTAAAAAATTAAAGTATCGTTTGCGAACAACAAATGTGATATTTTTATCACATCAGAGTGCTTAGTCCCCACATAAAAGCCTAAGGGAAGACCCCATCAACAGTTGCAAAAGGCATTTTACTTAATGCCTCCGTGACAACAACAAACAGAAGAGGAGATAAAGGGTTCTCCCTATCTCAACCCACGGAAGCTACTGAAGGAGCTAGATGGAGTGCTATTCACCAAAACGGAAAAATGCACCGAAAAGATGCAATACGCTATCCAATAGCACTATTTCTCTTCAAATCCATACCTTCTCAACAAATACAGTAAGAACTATCATAGGCAATCTTAAGAGGTAAGGACTTCCACATGAGACCATGGAGAGCATTTCATTTGTTTGGTGTACCCTGCCCTTTCTTTCTCAGTCGAGTTAAAACCTTAAGTCCTCAATATCCAGCTTGCAAAGCACTCCTGTTTACCAAATCTAATTCAACTATCCTGACATTTGTTAGCTATAAGCACTGAATTAATAATTTGCCTACTTTTATCAATACCATTTTGGGGCTTCAAAATAATCTTCTACAAGACCCTTCTCAAATCTCCTAAGAAAGTAGATAAATATGATGGTCTGACTACAAATCTCCCGAGGAAGGCCCATCAAAAGGTGTGTCATCAACTTTCTGCCTGTGGCCCTGATACAAGATTTTTCCTAGATTTTCCTATTGTTTCATCAACTGTTTTAATATCCAAATACTTCAATATTGAATTTATTTCCAACAATGTACTTCAAAGAATAGCAGCGGGGGAATACTTTAGTCATTTTAAGTGTAATTAAAATGTATGCTTCCTTGAGATTGTTTCTTAAAACATACAATGCGATGAATGTCATATCTGGAATCACAAATATAAGGTATTCCACTTTTATATGTGGAAACAGAGTACTGTGAGCGATATGCAAAGAAGGAGGCTATCACCAATTCCAAAGCTGAAGTGGAAAGTAGCGATGAGGACATCAGTGACGAAGAAAGTGGTTCTAGCGACGATGATATCGCTGGACATGCCGACCCATAATGAACTGGGTGCTCCATTCTCTGATTTTAAGGCCTTCTTATAGCAGCCAGCAGCAATGAAATCCTATAATATACTAAACTATTCAATTGTTACTAGTTGTATGATGCTATGTTATTTGCTTGTAGAATCATGATCGATGCCGGATACTTCCATTGTGACACCTGTACTGATATTTAAAGATACAGGGGATGAAATGGAAAACAAAGAAACAGAAATATCTTTTTACTAATGTTCTATTTAATGCATTGTTATAAATAATAGATAAGGATTACGCTATTTTTTAATGTTCTTGGCATCGAATGACTTAGAAAATACAATATATTAAAAAGATGATATGTTATTGAAGTAGCCAAAAAAAAAATTTCTTTCCAAATGGCTTTTTTTTTTCTTTTTATAAAGCCAAGTTATAGTTTTTGACTTAAAACTTTTTTATAACATAGAAAATACTCAATAATATGATATATGTATACTTAATTCTTATTAGTAACATACCACTTTTTTAATATATGGCATTTTTTAAGTCGTTTGATGTAAATAACAGCATGAAATAATGTAATTTGAGAATTTATAATTTTTTTAGAGAAATGGGATCCACATACATCCATAGATCCAATAGCGATGGTAAAAATTAGGTGGATGAAAAAAGGAAGATATTAGATGCCTTAGCATTTTTCATTCATAAATAAGTATTTATTTGTTCATTGGTCAACTTATCTGAAAGACCTATATGGAGTATTGACCTAGTTTGTGAGATTGAAGATGGTTGAACGTGTTAAATTATTGTGTATTTCAAAAGTTTTTAAGTGAATAATAGGAATAGATAAATTTAATCATTTAATTTATATTCAAACTCTCTTTCATATATAGGTTTAAACTGTCTCTTAAAAAGTGAGATCTAAAACATAATTATGGTGCATTATTCACCCTTGTAACCCTTTTTTCCTTATTTAATTAAAAATAAGTAATTATGATGCATTATCTCTCCTAAAAAATTAACTAATGCTCAATAAACATCTCTTCTCTCTATATGACTGTTAGGCCTCGTTTAGTACGCGGGATGAATATTTCATCTGAAAAATGAATAGCTATTACTGAGAATAGAGAATGATGAAATAGAATAGTTATTCATATTCCTTGTTTTAGTGACAACATATATGCTCTAATGGGAATTGAACTAAAATTACTAAAAAAAACTCACTTTATTTCTTATTTTTAAAAAACTCAAATTATTATAAATAAATAATGGAATGACAACTCAAAATATTAAATTACAAAAAAAATAAAAATAAAACCCTACTGGAGAAGCCGTGGGTGGCTGCACCACCCCTGGAGACCATCATGGTGAACTCATGACAGTCTCCAAGGATGATGCTGCCACCCCCGACGATGCCTTAGGGTGAATGTGACCACCCCCAGGGTGCTCTAGGAGTGGTCACAGCCACTCCCGATGCAAATCGAAGGTGGCCAAGGCCAATCCCAAATGCACCAGGGTTGGTCATGCCACCCCCGCACGGCCACCAAGTGGGTCGTCTGGGGTGATGCGACCACCCTTGTACCCTATAGTGGGTGGCCAACCACTCATTGGGGTGGTCGACCACCAATTGAAACCCACGTTTTTTTTTTTTTAAGTTAGAAAGAAATAAAATAAATGAGTATTTTTTTGAAAAATGTTGTCAATACTCTAAGAAATAACTATTCATCTCATTTTGAAGAAGAATACATATTCTTCTTCGTAAAGGAATAAGTATTCTAACAGAATAACTATTCATTAGAATAAACCATTACCAAATAAAAGAATAGGTATTCCATAATAATAGTCATTTCATTTCAAAGGTCTATTCCGCAAACTAAACATGACCTTAGTTTTCTTATGGGAGTTCTAACGTCTCTCGCACACACATAAACACAAATTTAAAAATCAAAATCTAAGAATCTCTCTCTCAAATTATCAAAATCAAAATTAAAAAAAAAAAAAATGAAAATCATAGTCCCGTCATCAATACCTGACGCCATATTATCAATTTCAGAAGAGATGTTAGAAAATTTTGGACATAAAAACTTAATTAATGATCTTGCTTCCCAAAAAAGAAAGAAGAATGATTTTCAAATACAAAAGTATTTTATAAAAATAAAAATAGACTTTATTCAATTAATATTTAATCCTAAGAAAATGTCTCGCTAAAATTTATTGCCTTCGGCTCAAAATCTATCCGGCCGGCCTGCCTCATTATAAAGAGAGATTGTAGCAATTAATTTGTTGGAGAGGAGGTAATTGGGTAGGATCTGGAAGGTCTTTCATTGGCTTTTACAAAAGGAATGAGTTATGAGTTTTTGTGGTCCAATTGCAGTTTGAGCTATTTGTGCTTGAAGTCATTTCATTTGCGTGTAATTTACATTGTAAAAGGCATTGCCATGGTATTGTTGGCTCATCTCAGATTACAGGCCGATCTCGAAGAAGCCAAAGCATTGTTGGTTATATAATATATATCACCAATTTCCTTCAATGTATATGTGTTTAATTCAAGCTGCAGGCATGTCTTTGATATTTACCTTTTACATTCTGATACTAGAAGCGTGGCAGATTTTAATAATTTAGACTTCTCTATTATCCTATATGTGTCGATTCGTGTTCACGTGTCGGATTTGATTGTGATGATGTATGTATATAAAACTATATAGTTCAATCTTAACTCGACCCATTTAATTATTTCGGTCGTGTCAAAAATCAATATTAGAGATAGAATCACCTAGGAAGTTCACAAAAAGTACATTAATATATATATTTAAATACCATTCTAGCCCAAAGCTTAAGCAAATAGGCTTCGATCCACTTAGATATATTAAATACTCTTTTTGTCTTTATACTTTTAATGTGGGACGCAGCAGTCATATGTGTGCTCACAACAAATCTCCTCTCACGTGGTTGTCTTTTCTAGATTGACCAAACTCTTCAATGTGCGTGAGTCCTATACATAATGCAACTTTGCTCCAAGAGCCATCCACACTTTTTAATCATGCCTATGATACTAATTGTTAGGAAAAAAATCACCTATAAAGTCCACCAAGAGTATATTAATATACCTAGCCCAAAAGCTTAAGTTAATGGGTTTGAGTCCACCTAAGTATATTAACTACTATTTTTCTTTATATTTTCTCAATGTGAAACACAACACTCACATATGCACTCACAACAATTACCATTCATAAATGTCTCGTGTCTCATGTCGAGACATGGGTATAAAATTATGGAGGTTAACTCTACCCAATTCATTCAATTAAATGAATCAAACCCTTCAACCTTAATTCATTAATTAATTTCATATTAAATTCGTATCAAATTCACAAATCATGTTAAAAATTATAAACCTAATTACCCGTTAAGATAGTTAAGAACTTTAGTGTAAAGAGGTCTCTTTCATACATAAAAATAAAAAATAAAAAATTTGACACTTGGCAAATATATCTCACTGAGAAGCCAACATAGAAGGAGATGGCATTCAAAATGCCGGCTCCTAATTATTCAAAACGCCACTTTGTGCCTTTTGGGTCGTTTCTAAAGAGGGCAGAGTACTTACTGGCAGTCACATTCAGAGCATATTACAAACTATATATAAGGAAATTAAGCATAGAGCCATTTGCACAAAAGTCTCAACTCTCCCATCGGAAGATGGACCGACTTCCCATCTGGGTACTCTCCATTTCGATCTTTCTCATCACTTCAATGGCAATTTCACTAGAGGAGGAGGTGAAGCAGGGGCTTGTTCAATTCATGGACAAACTCTCACCAGGACAAAGAGATGCCAACTGGGGTTGGAACATGACTTCAGATCCTTGCAACTGGGCTGGAGTGACTTGTTATCCGCACAGTAATTCTGTGTGACAAATAGTTATTGAAAACTCAGATCTCAGTGGAGTTCTTGATGTCGGTTCTGTTTGCATGGCAAATAATCTGGCTATCCTCAGCCTGAGAGACAACAAAATATATGGACCAATAGCAGAGGAGATAGGAAAATGTAAGCAGCTGACTCACTTGTACTTAAGTGGGAACAACCTCTCTGGTGCCCTTCCTGTCTCTCTCTCACAATTGGGTATAACTTGAAGAGGCTGGAGATATACGAAAATAACTTCTCTGGTGAGCTTCCTGATCTGCCTCGGATTTCAGTGCTCAAAAACTTTCTAGCTCAGAATAATAATCTGCGTGGAGGAATACCCAACTTTGATCAATTCAACGTCTCCAACAACATTTTCAGCGGTCCAATTCCTGATGTCCAAGGCCTTTTCACTGCAGACACTAACACACTCATGTTAAAAGAAGACACTGAACAAGAGTATTTCTGAGTTCATAGTCATGACTGCGGACACCGAGCCGCTTCAGAAGCTGAATTCTTCCACACGTTTTTCCCTCTCCTTTGAAGCTGGTACTCAGAGGATGAAGATGCAATTACACAATTTTGTTCTCTTGAAAACAAACGATGTCAATTGTTAAACAAACAGCCCAACGTTTTGCCTTAGGTCGACGAGGTCGTTTGTTATTATTGACAGGCAGCAGATGTGTTGTGATTCTTCTTAACAGTATGCAAGCCGGATCCTATAAAGAACAGTTGCATCAATATAACGGATGGGTTCACTAACTTTAAATTCATGGTCTGACCATGAAATACAATACTCATTTAGTTTTTTTTTTTCTATTCAATACTCATTTCGTTTTGAAATGAAGAGGAACCTACTCCATGCCCACCATCGACCTACTCACTAACACCTTCTAGAACTAACTTTTTTTCTCTTTTTTTTTTTTTTTTTTTTGAGCCTTCTAGAACTAACTCAAGTTAGTAAAAGGTTAAATAAAATGAAAACTTCAAAAAGCCCACCGACTTCCAATTGTTTTAAAATGTGTTTAGAAACTCTCATTTTGATTTTATGAATTTTCTAATTTACGTTACTTAATCTGAATTTTCATTAAATTTTATCAAAATTTTCAAAATATCTATTTAAAAAAAAAAATCAAACATTCCCGATATTTTTATAAATTCCATTAAATCTTTATTAATGCTTAAAAGAAAAAAAATAAATAAAAAGTGTTTTGAAAATTTTGACAAAATTTAATAAAAAATTGGAGACGAAAATTAAAAATTTAAGAGACCAAAATAAAAATTTTGAAACATTAAACGGCATTTTAAAACGACTAAGACTTTTTAAAATTTAACCATAAATATACTATAACAAAGAACTCCCGATTAACGGCGTCATTTGGATTTATTTCTTGTAATTATTTTTTTTATGGATATTTTTAATTTCTGCTTGTAGACCCTCCTCCCTTCTCCAGACTTGCAATTGTCATGAAACATCTTGAGATGTCCAAAGCAGACCACGTGTCCCACGTGGTCTACTATCCTATGTCTATGCTATTTCCTTTGTTTAAGTGTTGTTTGTTCTTTTGGTTTCTAGAAAGCACGAATGGGTCATGGGACACATCATGGACCAAACATGTGTGTAATGGGCTTTTATCGTGTAATTGTTATTTCTTATTTCTTAGCTTAGTGGGATATATTAGACTTAGTGGGTAGTTATTTCCTTGATTCAGTATTGTATTTAAACTCTATTAGTTCTTTAATGAAAGGCATCTATTCAGCCCAATTAAACACCATGAGTGTGAGGAGGAGTCTGGTCCCTTGAAGTACCAGAAAGTTACTTAATTATCATCTATCAATTCTCAAACACCTAGGCCTATAACAAGTGGTATCAAAGCCGCGTTCCTGAAATGGCGGAAGGTACCAAGTTCGCTCAATTGGCAGGAGAAACAGCAGGAGTTAAGAAAAGGCAAGAGAGGCAGGAGAAGGAGATGTCTGAGATGCGTAAAAGTCAAGTCCGACAACAAAGGCTTATGGAGTCATCGATAGCACAAGTGGGCACTTTAACCACCAACATTAGCACCCTTTCCCAAAACCAACAGCGTCAACCTCATAAGGAAGACAACGGGGAGGACAATCATATGCACGGGCATATCAACCCCTTGTTTGAGAACCAAGGAGCTATCCAAGGCCAGACTATACGCTTGGAGTTCCCAAGGTTTGACGGAATTGACTCTACTAACTGGATATTAAGAGCCCAGCAATTCTTTGCCTACTACCAAAAACCGAAGCCACAAAGAGTCCAGATTGTCTCATTCCATATGGAAGGTAAGGCTTTAACATGGTATCAATGGCTGCTGGATTTAAGTAATCTTGGCACTTGGGAGGAGTTGTTAGTGGCCTTGAAAATACGATTTGCTCCTTCAGCCTATGACAATCCTATTGGGGCTTTTACTAAACTCAAACAGACCACGACAGTGGAAGAATACCAATGCCAATTCGAAGTCCTTTCCAACCACATTGCGGGCATTAATGAAGAGTTCTGGGTAAGCAACTTTTTAAGTGGGTTAAGGGATGAGATTAGGAACACCGTGACGATGCTTAAACCCACAACCCTAACATCAACCTTTGGGTTAGCTCAGCTACAAGAAAAGGAAGTGTGGGGAAGGAACAGAAACTACAAGAACCCCCAACCTCTCAACTCCATTCCTTACACTGTCAATCGAAACAGCTACCCAAGAATAGCTGGACCAGCACCCCTACCATGACTACCTACCCCAAATACCTACCCTGAACCCAAACCATTCAATTTTCCAAATCCGCACAACCCAAATCGCAAACCAAACTTACCTATCAGAAGAATCTTACCAGCCCAAATGCAGGAAAGGAGGGACAAGGGCCTTTGTTACTATTGTGATGACAAGTTCCAGCCGGGTCACAAATGTAATCGACCTCGAATATTCTTGTTGGAAGGTATGGACTTGGAAGCAGTGGATGAAGTTCTAGGAAAAGAAGTGCTGGCTGTTGCTACCATAACAGAGGAGCCCAAAGGAGGTATGAAGAAGGGGAATTATTGGGAATTTCTATACATGCTTTAGCTGGCTCCCTAGCTCTCAAGACCATGAAGATAGTAGGAAAAATTCACAATCAACAAGTGGTGGTGCTCATCGACACTAGGAGTGCCTATAGTTTTGTGGATCCAAATATAGCAAGAAAAGCAAATCTACATGTGCAGGAGAGGAGCACACTGACAGTGATGGTGGCCAATGGAGACACCCTACCTTGTCGTGGTTCTTGTGAGGCAGCAAAACTTCACCTACAGGGAAGTCAATTTACACCTACTTTGTATGTACTAACTTTAGGGGGGGTGTGATATTGTATTGGGGGTAGATTGGTTGAGTGTACTTAGCCCCATTTTGTGGGACTTTGTCAAGCTCACTATGAAGTTCCTTTAGGAAAACAAAGAAGTATTGCTGCTGGGAATACAACCATCAGAAATAAGCCTAGAAGAAGAGAAAAAAATCAGCAAGATGGCTTCTGGGGAATGTAAGGGAATGTTCCTTCATATGGTAGGAACCGTCAAGCCTAATCCTCAAACACAAGCACCAGATATTCGAAGGTTGATCCAGGAGTTCCAAGGGGTCTTTGCTGAGTCCAAAGAACCACCACCTGTCCGCAACCATGACCACAAGATCAACCTACAAGAAGGAGTTAAACCCACATTTGTAAGGCCTTACAAATATCCCTACTACCAAAATGAGGCAATCAAGAAGCTGATTAAGGAAATGATGCAGACAGGGATCACAAGGCCAAGCCAAAGCCCTTATTCATCCCCTATTTTGTTAGTGAGAAAAGCGGATGGAAGCTGGAGGATGTGTGTGGACTACTATACTCTAAACAAGGAGACCATCAAAGATAAGTATCATATTACTATCATTGATGAACACTTAGATAAACTCCACGGTGCTGCCTGGTTTTCTAAGCTAGATCTGAGATCTGAATATCACCAAATCATGGTGTATCCGGAAGACATACCTAAAACTGCCTTTAGGACCCATGAGGGTCACTATGAATTTCTTGTCATGCCCTTTGGGCTAACCAACACCCCTTCCACCTTCCAGAGACTCATGAATGATATATTCAAACCCTACCTAAGGAAGTCAGTACTTGTGTTTTTCGATGACATCCTAGTATATAGTCAGACTTGGGAAGAACATCTAGGGCACCTAAGAGCAGTCTTAAAGGTATTACAGGACAATCAATTATTTGCAAAAATGTCTAAATGTGATTTCGGTTGTCAAGAGGTATCCTACTTAGGACATTTGATATCCCTAGAAGGAGTGAAAGCTAACCCTACAAAAATTGCAGCCATGACAAGCTGGCCTATCCCAGTTAGCCTTAAAGCCTTGAGAGGGTTCCTAGGGTTAATGGGGTACTATAGAAAATTCATGAAGGGGTATGGGGAAATTGCATCTCCCCTGACAGCATTACTTAAAAAAGACTCATTATGTTGGACAGAAAGAGCCACAGAGGCCTTTAACAAATTAAAAGAGGCAATGGTCACACCACCCGTGTTAAGACTTCCTGATTTTTCTAAAGAGTTTGTGATTGAGTGCGACGCATCAGGAGAAGGTCTCGGGGCAGTGTTAATGTAGGAGGGAAGACCCCTAGCATACATGAGTCAAGGACTCAAGGGGAAGAGTCTCCATTTTTCGACCTACGAAAAGGAACTCTTAGCATTAGTCCAGGCAATAAGAAAATGGCGACCCTATCTATTGGGCCAAAAATTCAAAATCAAGACTGATCAACAAGCACTCAAGCATCTCCTAGAACAATGAATTGGAACACCTCTCCAGCAGAAATGGGTTTCCAAACTGCTTGGCTATGATTTCACTATTGAGTATAAGAGTGACAGAGAGAACCGTGTTGCAGATGCTCTGTCAAGAGTCAATGCAGAAGAAGGGTTAGCTCACGTACGCGCACTGTCCACTATACACACGGACTGGGTAGAAGAACTCAAGGGGTCTTACCTTGATGATCCAGAGCTGCAGAGTTTATTCCAGCGATACCAGAAAGGGGAGCTGAATACTTCTAAGTATCAGTGGCAGAATGGGCTTCTATTCTACAAGGGCAGAATTCATCTGGGCACACTCTCACCCTTCCAATAGCAAATCCTACATCAAATGCACAGCAGTCCACTAGGCCATATGGGAGCACACAAGACTATAGCAAGAATCAAGAGGGAGTTCTATTGGCCTAGTCTCAGGAAGGCCGTACAAAAATCCGTAAGGGAGTGCGATGTTTGTCAGCACAACAAAACTGAAAATCGACACCCAGCTGATTTGTTACAACCATTGTCGATACCAACCCAAATATGAACTGATATCAGCATGGACTTCGTGGAAAGCCTCCCAACATCACAAGGCAAAAATGTCATCATGGTAGTGGTGGACAGGTTAAGTAAATACTCACACTTTATAGCACTCACTCACTCATATACTGCAGGAAAAATAGTTCGGTTGTTCTTAGACAACATATTCAAGCTTCATGGGATGCCAAGCAGCATTGTGAGTGACCGAGACCCGGTATTCACTAGCCACTTTTGGAAGGAGATGTTTTGCCTCCATGGTACTCAACTCACACTAAGCTCAGCCTATCATCCTCAGACAGACGGACAAACTGAGATAGTGAACAAGGCAGTGGAAGGGTATTTGCGGAGCTTCTCTGGAGATAGGCCACGAGATTGGGCCCTATGGCTCTCATTAGCCGAATGGTCTTATAATACCTCTACCCACAGCTCAACCAAAATTTCTCCATTTCAAGCTGTCTATGTTTACCCTACCAAGATTGACTCCTGTTGTACAGATATCCACCTAAATAAATAGGCAAATAAATGCATGTTTTACTCGCAAGTGCACAAGATCAAAATGATAGTATAATATGCAAGCACGAGATCATTTTCACGAAGATTGGTAAAATATGTTTAAAAAGCAATTTCTAAGAAAATTTCTTGAATGAGATGAGATAAGAATATTGAATTAAAATAATAAGAATAAAGGGTAGGGTTTCGATATCCACCGCTAATTATACTCAAATAAAGTAACAATATGCACAATGCTACAACCATATCATGATACTCAATGTTTGCCAACCTAAGGACATGGCATCTACTCCTTAGGCTATTGATATCTTTAAGCAACAAGTTAGGCATGTCATTTACTCTAACGCTTTTCTTTCTCAAGGGATTTAGCATGACATCTACTAAGTTGTTTTTCAATAAAGCATAAAATTATGGAGATCGACAAACACATGGAGCTTAGAGCATGACATCTACTCCGATTTTTCATGTTGATTAATCCAAGAACCTGTGATGGGGTTCTTTTGTTACTCTATTAGGCCCATGACTCGGCCATCCAAATTGACCTAAATAACTTATCTATACCACAAGCATATGATGATCAAACACATACATGTGAGGAATTCAAGAAAACAAAAAATAATCAAGTCAAGCATCAAAATATGAATTATAGCAAGACAAATTGAAACCTTAAAGAGATATGATTAGGGCTTCAATTGAGCTCTAACTAAAGTATTAGCTACACATAATTTAGATGAAAATTATCCCCATAAAAAAATAAAGAAAGAATTAAGAAAAACCCTTATTTGAAGCATTTGATTCTTCTCCTCAAGCTTGTGTAATTGTTTTAGGGGACTAAGGAAGTATTTATAAAGTTTAGGAACAACCCTAGTCAATTTCGTACACCCTAAGAAATCCAAAATCGAGTTGGAGTAGGTTTACGATTTTTCCAAATTGGATCTATCGACGTTACTGTTCACCGTGCAAAGTCGCTCGAGCCACCCTGATAAGTCGCTCAAGTGAACCTTATCTGCTTCAAATTTTGCTTAATGATTTGTTCCTCTCTGAGTCCTCTTTCCAACACTCTTGACCTTGCCTTAATCTTAGTTTTGAGTTAAGAGTTATAGCCAAAATAGTGCACAATGGTCAAATGCTCAGCAGTTTTACAACAGTTAATGTGTTTTAAACTTAAGTTGATAAAATTGACTTCTTTTCTTTTAAAATCTATAAAATACAAGAAAAACACAAAAACAAGACAAAACATCATATTATAATGAAACTAAGGGATTACCATATGTGAATTAAGAGACTTGAATGTGTAACATTCAGCACTTATCAGCTCCCTACGAACCAGGAACCACTAAAGTTCATGCGGTGGAAGAAGATTTGAGAAGTAGAGATTTTATCCTAACATTATTACGTGAGAACTTGCAAGATGCCCAAGAAAGGATGAAATTCTTTGCAGACAAGAAATGAACAGATCATGAATTTGAAATGGGAGGGTGGGTTTACTTGAGATTGAGACCCTACCAGCAACTATCTATAGCAGCACGGAGGAATCTGAAGCTATCACCAAGGTACTATGGCCCTTTCCAAATCCTTCAGCGAATAGGAAAAGCAGCTTATCGGTTGGATCTACCCCGAGAGTTCCTAATCTACCCAGTATTTCATGTTTCCAACCTCAAAAAGAAGCTCGGAGATCATTCCTCTGTGAACCCACAGCTACCCCTTGTTACCACAGATGGCACTCTCACCCCGGAACTAGAAATAGTACTACTCCAAAGGCTCAAACGCATAGGGAATAGAGTAGAAGTGGAACTGTTAGTTCAGTGGAAGGGAGCTACTGAAGAAGAAGCAATGTGGGTGGACTGGGCAGACCTTCAGAGGAACTTTCCTAATCTTGTGGGCAAGATTTTTTAAGAAGAAGAGATTGTCATGTGACATCTTGAGATGTCCAAAGCAGACCACATGTCCTATGTGGTCCACTATCCTATGTTTATGCTATTTCCTTTGTTTAAGTGTTGTTTGTTCTTTTGGTTTCTAGAAAGCACGAATGGGTCATGGGACACATCATGGACCAAACATGTGTGTAATGGGCTTCTATCGTGTAACTCTTATTTCTTATTTTTTAGCCTAGTGGGATATGTTAGACTTAGTGGGTAGTTATTTCCTTGATTCAGTATTGTATTTAAACTCTATTAGTTTTTTAATGAAAGGCATCTATTCACCCCAATTAAACACAGTGAGTATGAGGAGGGGTATAGTCCCTTGAAGTACCAGAAAGTTACTTAATTTAAAAAAAAAACGGCATAAAAGCCACGTGGCTGGCTTGCTTCGGAGTTCGGACATCCCATGGGATGCGCGTGATATGTTTGGTTCTGGTGACTTTTCCTCTCCGATCAGAAAGCCAAGCTTCAAGTTTCAAACCGTGGAATTTGCTCTACTGAAATTGAGTGGCAAATTGTAAGACAGTTTTTCTTTGTATTTTCTCGCATTTTGTCAGGAACCAATCAAATGGAGTAAGATTGTATATTGAGTCTCGCAAGATTTTCTTATGGGTAGTCCATAGATCTTGTTATGAGTGCAGTTTGTGTATAATCTTAGAACTTTATGGAACTTTTGGCTTTGAATGATAAATATACCTCCCCCACTTTTTGTTTCTTTTTAAATTTTAGCTTATTATTCAAAATGCGCTAGTTTTTATTTATTTATTTATTTTTTTTTATAATCAATAGAGGAGAAGGGAAAAGGGATTCAAAATGCGCTAGTTGTTTGCTGATATAAGTGATGGAATGCGAAGATTTTATGTGAATATGGGATTGAAATGGTTTTTTATAGAAAGATTCAAGTTTTTCTGTTTGGCCCTTGAATCTCTGTTGGTGCAGATGGAGCATGTGGTTGTGAATTGAGTGGTTGCACTGTGCATCAGACACTACTTATTGCTTTTTGGGATCATTTCTTGATGGCCCATGAGACCGTTTGATTGTTTAATTCTTATTGTGAAGTGCAAAGATTGGATCATGAGTGTTCTTTCTCATTTCAGTGGGAAATCGAGCAAGTGGAGGCAATTTCAATTTTTTTGATTTAAAATTAAAGATTTTGTCATCTGCTGACTCTACGTATGCTACATGGATGTAATTGTCTTTTTGAATTTGTATTTTTGGAGGTAATTTGAATTTTTTTTAGTATTTCTTTTGATAGCCCTATTGTCTTGTCCTTGATTCATGGAGTTTGTTGTATTGATCCTTGACAGAAAATGTGTGCTACTGCATCATTTTGCTGCACAGGGGCTAAATTGTTGTTAAAGATACAACATAAATAGGCTAATAAGCACTGTGTGACAACCAAATGATAACATAGGTACATGCTTCTACGACGGAAGATAACTAGTTTGAGCTTGATACGGAAGCATTTGAAGGGAAATGGTTCTGGATTCTATAGTGTTTCAGATATTTCTTCAAGCAAGCCATTTGAAGAAATCTGAGTTGTACTCTCACTACTTTGTTGGTTAGATGGTTTTAGAAACTTTTTACTTGATGAACCAGGAGTTGTTTTTTAGCATATGCAAAAGGACCATTTTCAGAAACGAACTATATTTAGAGTTGGATGATGTAGCATTTCAATCTTGTTGTGAGAATGGTTCGTCTCTTTTTCTTCCTCTTCTTAATAGTCTGCCTTTGTTAATTACATCCATTGCTGACACAATAATGGTTTCATACCATTGTCCTATAACATCTTTCAGTTTTTGGTGCCGCCTTTAACTTATTTTCATTGTTTCATCTTATAGACATCACTTACATTTCATTTTGTCTGTTAATGGTTGAAAATCAGTTTAGACCCAAATGAACACACCTAGAGGGGATTGAATAGGTGTTCCAAAATAAACTTTACCAATTAAAATTAAGAGAAGCACAAACCAAACAACATCAATCAACAAAAGTCCATAATGTAAGTGTATTAAATAAAAGATAATGATTGTTTACGAAGTGAAAAACTTTTGAAAACTCTTCGAAAGAAAAATCACTAAGAAGCACTCAGCCACCAGCAAATTTCACTATAAAAGAAAAATTTACAACTTCAGAAAATCTTTGTAGACTCAAAGAAAGACTTGGAATCCTACAAGAAACGCACTTGATCTCCACTCCAAAGCAGTTTCAGGACTCTAGCCTTCTTCTACGGTGACTTGTTAGTTGTCATGAACGAACGCGTTCGATGTCTGGAACTCTGGCTCTAATGAACTCATCAGCCAAACCCCAACACTCATAAGAGAATTTACGATTTCATAGTAGTTTGGTAATAAGGAGAGAAGCAAGAAAAGTTAAGCTCAAGAAAGGATGATATTTATAGGTAGGGGAATAATTTGGGTTAAACAAGGAATCCTATTTAAAACAAAATTAGAAATCCTGTAAACTCATTCGAGTGACTGTCGAGCAAAGTTTTTGTTTTTGCTTGTTAAAATAGACTATTTTATGTACAACCATTTGTATCTCTGAATATTGCGGAACACAACTGTATGTTTCATTTTATTGAAGTTAATTTTTTAATCAACAATTGGGAAAGCTATGAGTTTATTTGTTGGATCCTAGCAGGTTGTGGAGTTTTAGTTTATAAAAAATAAGATGTCTTCTCCAAGCAAGAGGAGAGAGATGGATGTCATGAAGTTGTAAGTTGCTCAATATTGTTAAATCTCCATGTGAAGTTATATTTATATGCTCTTTACCAAGTTGGCCTTGTATCATGAGTTTCTGTTTCAGGATAACAATTACATTTTCACTTGCTGAAGTTCATGTGTTAATGCTGTCCAGGATGATGAGTGATTATATTGTGGAGACTATAAATGATGGACTCAATGAATTCAACGTAGAATTCCATGGTCCAAAAGAAAGTACTACCCTTACTCATGCTTCGATTTCCTCATCATGTTTTGTACTTTTGCAATTGTTTTGATGGATATGATCTCTCTCTCTCTCCCCCCTTTTGGGTGAATAGTAATATTTAATTCTGTGAATGAATTTACTTGCTGATCAATCCTAAGGAATATTAATTTAGCTAAGTCCTTGAAAACTTTATGGTCTGTATGCTTATAAATATTACAGCAGAGAAAAGAGATCCATTACCTTTCCTTATAAGTTGCTAAAGATCCTTAATATCTATCTCACCAGGACACCTTTGTGTTCCTTGTCCAATGACCCTTAGTTAAAGTGTGCATTATCCACTATCTTCCTGTTGTTGATGTCCATAGAGATACAGGGCTACATGATGCTTAGAGATAATGGAAATTAAATTCAAATTCAAATTCTTGGTAAGGTTTTGATCCTTAATTTTCTTTTGTTTTGTTGATTTTGAGACACTGTTTAAGAAGAGAATGGTTCAGGAAAATCCGGTTTTTTTCTACCATTGTCATTCCTATTTTACTGAGTGATTCCTCTGAGAGCTTTCCCTTTATTTCCCCTTTTTTAAAAGCCCTTTTGATTTTTTAGATTTTTGTTCTTTGATGTTGTATTCTTTTGTGTTATATGACTGTGATGGTTTCAGGCCTTTATGAAGGCGGGGTTTGGAAAATCCGTGTTGAGCTTCCTGACGCGTATCCATACGAGTCTCCTTCTATTGAGTTTGTGAACAAGATATACCACCCAAATATTGATGAGATGTGAGCAACTTATACCTTAAAAAGCAATCTCCTCTCTTATCTTTTCCAACTAAACTCTTCTGCCCTAGTAATATTTAACTTCTTGAACAAAGCAGCTGGAACACTTGGTCGTATAAAGCTCAGTTCTATTGCAATTTAAAAACACTCTGGCTAGCTACTTCTTCTTGAGAAGCATCAACTAATGACAATATGATTGATTGCTTTCCTGATTTTTTCATAAACAGCTGAAAACTGACTGCTGGTAACATTCTTTTAAGATTGTTGTCAAGAAGGCTGACTTTGGTTTTTATTATTTCACCAATTGCAGATCTGGTTGTGTGTGCTTGGATGTTATTAATCAATCTTGGAGTCCAATGTTTGGTAATCATCAATTATCAACTCTTTTTTCTGTTTTTTTTGAGTAAAAGCTTCAACTATTGTGTAGGTTATTTTCTACAGGTGTCTCTATTCATGCTTTTCATGTCTTATGGTCCCCATTTTCTCCCTCCCTGGTCGGAATGTGTTACAATTTTCATGACCAATCTTTTTGTACTCTTTTACTCTTGCAAAAGTCAGCAAACTCTCTCTCTCTCTCTGTTTCTCTCTAAAACTTTTGGATACCTCACATAATATAATATACCCATTGTTTCTGCTGCCACAGATCTGTTAAATGTGTTTGAAGTTTTCCTTCCACAGCTCTTGCTTTATCCGAATCCTTCCCACCCACTTAATGGTGATGCCGGAGCATTGATGATGAAGGATCGGAAGCAGTATGATCAGAAAGTAAAAGGTAAAAATTTGAATACTATCTAAACTGCCTTACTTTTTGCAATACTGATGAGTTAACTATAAAAGAAAGAACATAGAAAACAATAAAGAGGTAGAAAAAAAGAAATGACAGTCTGACTATGAATCTCCTGAGGAAGGCCCATCAAAAGGTGTATCATCAACTTTCTGCCTGTGGCCCTGATACAAGATTCTTCCTAGATTTTATTATTGCTTCATTAACTATCTTAATATCCAAATGCTTCAATATTGAATTTATTTTCCACAATAAGTTGGTACCACCTACTTCAAAGAATAGCAGAGGGGGAATACTTTAGTCATTTAAGGTACTCCTCTTTTGTTTGTGGAAACAGAATACTGTGAGCGATATGCGAAGGAGGCTGTCACCAATTCCACAGCTGAAGTGGAGAGTGGCGATGAGGACATCAGTGACGAAGAAAGTGGTTCTTGTGACGATGATATTGCCGGACATGCCGACCCATAATGAACTTGGTGTGCTTCATTCTCTGATTTTAAAACCATCCTATAGCAGCCAGCACTCAGCAGCAATGAAATCCTATAATATACTAAACTCTTCAACTGTTACCAGTTGTATGATGCTATGTTTTTTGCTTGTAGAATCATATGATCGATGCTGGATATTTCCATTGTGACACCTGTACTGATATTTAAAGATATAGGGGATGAAATGGAAAAAAAAGAAACAGAAATATCTTTTACTAATTTTCTATTTAATGTATTGTTATAATTGAGGTCCTAATATTGGTTTAGTGTCTTTCTCCTTGGACCTAGTTTTCCATGGTTATTGCATCTTTTCTTAGGCGTGAACAGATAAAAAAAAAGGTACCATAGAGAATGAACTAATTTTCTTCTATGGAGGGTTACAATAGCATTGGTTAATGACATTTTATTTTATTTTATTTTATTCTAGTTAAGATAACGACAATATTAATAGAAAATAAAACTATAAGAGGATGACCTAACAAACACTCCAATACAGCCATAAAACCTAAACAGAAAATGGATTCAAAATTATTTCGGTCCTATAGTTTCTTGATGAAAAGGTTAAGGAGAGGGCGGACAGCGGCCTTGATATTGGCAGGAGGTGTTTGGGCTCATTCATGTCAACTAGGTTATTAAGATGACCCGATTCTAACCATGATCTGAATTAACCAGACCTTAGAAAAGAATAAGGTTATATATTACATTTTTATCTTATAAATATTTTACATTGATAATGTGGCAATCCTAATCAAAAAATAATTTTTTTTATTTAATTTTTTTTTTTTTTGTAATAAGGATTGATCCAAGGGTTGGTTGAAATTAGCATATTAACATTATGGAGTAATTGTGGAATTAAAGTATAGTTTTTAACATGAATTGTTTGTGGAATCACGGCACTTCCATTAAATCATTTATATTGTTTGTGAGGCCACAAAGAAAATTTAATAAGACAAAGAGGATGTCTTTCTTTTCTAGAGGAGGCAGGCTCTTCTAATAGGTGAGTTAGGCAGTCGCTTTCAAATGATAGTAGGATGAGTAATTCTATTTTTTACGTTTGTTTATTACACTTATTTTACATCAGCTGACGTAATGCGTTTTAAGTATTTTTCATACTTAAAACAAACAAAAGAAAAGCCACTTAAAATATGTCACATCAACAGGTATGAAATGAGTGTGATAAATGAATATAAAGAGTAGCATTACTCTAATAGTATTAGTACAATCGGTAAAAAATATTTTGGTTAGTTTTTTTTTTAAAAAAAAAAATGACAAGAAAATGATTAAGGCTCCTTTCATTAAAAAAAGGATTAAGGGCTTAATTATGGTACATGGCCATTTTGAAAGAAAAAAAAACACACACACACAAACATAATTATGGTGTATTATCTCTTCTGAAAATTTAACTGAAGCCGAATAGACCTCTCTTCTCTCTATATGAAGATTAATTTTCTTAAGAGAGTTCTAAAGTCTCTCACACACATAAACAAAAATCTAAAAGTCAAAATCTAAGAATCTCTCTCTCTCAAATTATCAAAATCAAAATCATAGTATCGTCGACAAGACTTCGATGCTGTATTATCAATTCCAAAGAAGATGCTAGAAAACTTGAACATAAAAACTTAATTAATGATTTTGCTTCCCAAATAGAAAGAAGAACGATTTTTAAATAAAAAAAATTATATAAAAATTAAAATAGACTTTATTCAATTAATATTTAATCATAAAAAAATGCCTCGCTTAAATTTATCACCTTGGGCTCAAAATCTATTGAGCCGGCCTAATTATAAAGAGAGATTGTAGCAACTGATTTGTGGGAGAGGAGGTTGGGTAGGATCTGGAAGGTCTTTCAATGGCTTTTACAAAAGGAATGAGTTATGAGTTGTTGTGGTCCAATTGAAGTTTGAGCTATTTGTGCTTGTGGACGCACAAAGGTGACGGTCACAACAATCTTTAAGTCATTTCATTTGCATGTAAATTACATTGTAAAAGGCATTGCCATGGTATTGTTAATTGTTGGTTATATATATATATATATCGCAAATTTCCTTCAATGTATGTGTGTTCGACAGGTTCAGACAACAGATTTTACTATTCTGAGAAGAGCATCTAAATTCTTTATTCACTGCTGAATGACTTTTGCTTAATTCAAGCAGGCATGTCTTTGAAATCTACCTTTTTACATTCTGATACTAGAAGCGTAGCAGATTTTAATAATCTAGACTTTTCTATTATCCGTATGGGTTTCAAAATTGCAAGCTCATACATAAAAAAAAATAATAAAAAAAAAAAATAACAGTTGACAGATATATCTTAGTGAGAAGCCAACATAGAAGGAGATGGCATTCAAAATGTGACTGTTTCAAAATGCCGGCTCCTAATGATTCAAAACGCCACTTTGTGCCTTTTGGCTTGTTTCTGTAGTATCAAGCCAAAAGTATGCAGACCATATTACAAAGTACCTCTGTAGTATCAGCCAAGTGGCAGTCTTAACTGATATAAGCTAAATCAGCCTATTACGTTCTTCTTGTTCTACCATTCCAATTAGCCAAACCCAGTTGATAAATAAGGAAATTAAGCATAGAGCCATTTGCACAAAAATCTCAACTCAAGATGGGCCGAATTCCAATCTGGGTACTCCCCATTTTCATCTTTCTCATCACTCCAATGGCAATTTCACAAGAGGATGAGGTGAAGCAGGTGCTTGTTCAATTCATGGGCAAACTCTCACCAGGACAAAGAGATGCCAACTGGGGTTGGAACATGACTTCAGATTCTTGCAGCTGGGCTGGAGTGACTTGTTATCCGCACAGTAGTTCTGTGTGGCAAATAGTTATTGAAAAATCAGATCTCAGTGGAGTTCTTGATATCGGTTCTCTCTGCATGGTAAAGACTCTGGTTCTCATCAGCCTGAAAGACAACAAAATATATGGACCAGTAGCAGAGGAGATAGGAAAATGTAGGCAGCTGACTCACTTGTACTTAAGTGGGAACAACTTCTCTGGTGCCCTTCCTGTCTCTCTCACACAGTTGGGTAACTTGAAGAGGCTGGAGATATTTGACAATAACTTCTCTGGTGAGCTTCCTGATCTGCCTCAGATTTCAGGGCTCAAAAACCTTCTAGCTCAGAAAAATAATCTGCGTGGAGGAATACCCAACTTTTATTTCTCCAACTTTGATCAATTCAACGTCTCCAACAACAATTTCAGCCGTCCAATTCCTGATGTCCTAGGCCTTTTCACTGCAGAAAGCTTTTCAGGTAATCCTGGATTATGTGGACAACCACTGCCAACTGCCTGTTTGCCTGCTCCTCCACCATCTAAAATGGAACCAAAAGCATCGTCAACTATTGGCTTTCTTGTATACGGTGGCTATATGATTCTTGGCATGGTTATAGTGCTCTTCTTTGCTGTCAAATTCATCCGTAAAAAGAAGACTAAAGAAGAAAGGGTAGATGTTCCAAATAAGAAAGTGGCAGGGGCAGAGGCAGAGGCAGATGCAGGGGATGCTAGTAGTGACAAGCCTATTGAAACCTCCGATGATCAGTTCAGGTTTGGTACAAACAGGTTTGAGTACTCAATGACATCTATTGAAAGTTCAATCATCACATCTACACTTGTATTTCTCACGAGTCCATTCGTGCCTTCCCTGCAATTTGAGGATTTGCTTAGAGCTCATGCTGAATTGCTTGGGAGAGGAAAGCATGGAAGCCTCTACAAAGTCATACTCGATAACGGGGTGAATTTGGCTGTAAAGAGGATCAAGGATTGGGAAATTTCGGATGAAGATTTCCGCAGGAGGATGCAGAAGATTGACCGATCAAGGCACTCAAATGTATTGCCACCGGTCACATTTTATTGTTCCAAGCAAGAGAAGCTTCTCGTCTATGAATTTAAGCAGAATGGCAGTCTCTTCCAGCTTCTCCATGGTAAGTTCTCTTTCTCAGTATATTTGCTGTACAATGTTAGTCTACCTAGTTTCTCCGTGCCCCTTCCCCCCTCCCTCAAAAAGAAAAGACAAATCCTAATTCAACCCATGTCGCATGTCGGGTGTTCGGATCTTGATTTAAATATAAAATTATATAGATTAACTATAACTCGACTCATTTAATAAAGCGGGTTAGGCCCATCAACTCTAAACTATTAATTCCATGATGAGTTTGTGTCGAATTCGTGTGTCCTATAAAAAATTGCCGGCCCTTTTTGGTCATTGGATTTGTGCTATGGTACATCCATTCCCTGTTTTTGTCCCGTGTATTTTCTAGGGCCTAAACACCAAGAATTTCAGATAGAAGAACATACAGAACTAAGTATTTTTCTGGGTCATTGTTGATTTTCAGGATCACAGAATGACCGTAGATTTGACTGGGGAAGCAGACTAATTGTTGCAGCCAGCATTGCTGAGGCTTTGGCATACATGTACAAGGAGCTGCATGAAGATGGGATTGCTCATGGCAACCTAAAATCCACAAACATTTTGTTGGACAAAAATATGAATGCATGCATCAGCGAATACGGTCTGATGGTGATGGAAAATCAAGTCGAATTATTTCTTTCTCAAACCAAAGATTTCAAAAACAAAAAAAAGTTTGAGTGGAGGCCAAGCAAATGGGACCTTCAAGCTTGATGTCTGTGGCTTTGGTGTGATTCTCCTGGAGCTGCTGACGGGAAAGCTGGTGCAGAACAATGGGTTTGATTTGGCTACATGGGTGCAGACAGCAGTGAGAGAGGAATGGACAGTAGAAGTGTTTGAGAAGGGCCTGCTCTCAGAAGGTGCTAGTGAAGAGAGGATGGTGAACTTGTTGCAGATAGCATTGAAGTGCATAAATCCTTCTCCAAATAAAAGGCCTAGCATGAGTCAAATTGCAGCAATAGTAAGTACATTAAAAGAGGAAGAACAGAGTTCAATATCTTTCAATGCAGGCTAACACATATATGGGGAGAAACATGACATGACCGCTGTGAAAGCAAATGTTAGTAATTGGGCCTTAGTATACCCACAGTGGGTTGGTCCAATTATTACCAAAGAGTTGCATCTTTTGGTAGTGTAACTTTCATGGCCAAAAGTTGTACCTCTTGATTCATAACTCTTGGTCGGTTATAAATAATTCATGGGATGAGTGTTAGTTAATTCAATCAATCCATCATTTCAGAATTTGAAATTTTGAATCTCTCAATTCTCTCTCAAATAGCATTTAGGCCGTTGGCATATACGTTTTGTTCTTGTAATAAAACATTATCGTTGAGTTTGTTCAAATCTCAACGTGAGGAGCATCACTATACAATGTAGAACACTAGCGAAAAATTCTTGTTTGTGAGTTCTTAATGAAAGGTGCACATTTTAAAACTCAATGTTTTATATTTATGTTTTTCCAACATTGGTATCAAAGCCAAATCTAGTGCTTTATCATTATATGTATGCATGTGAGTGTCTTCTATAATGTTAGAATATGTGTTGAAACTATTCTTTCTAATTTATATATCATTTTTGTTATTATATGGCCTTTAATGGCATATGTCGAAAATGAATGAATTAGACCACCATATTTATACGTGTCATAGATCATACTCATATGTACTTGCCCACATAATTTGGTGATGATTGGCTGTGTATGTTGAGAGGTATACACATTCTTAGTTGAAGAACTTGAAACTTTGCATTGTTTTTTAGATAATATTTTATCTTTAAATGTGCAAAATCTTCATATGGTTACATTATACTTGTCATAAGTTTAATTTGACATATTAAATGCTTAAAACGGACCTAAAATGAGGCAGATATGAAAGATTGAAGTTTACAGGGGAAACTGAAAAATTGGGTAAAATTAGAGTTTCTAGAGGTCAAAGATGACTCTATGTGCAGCACGTGCACCCAATTTCAGTGTCATGTAACTAACAATTTTAGACTTTTGTTTGTTATAGACATTTAAGAATCGTGTTATTTTTTTAATAGGTAACATTTTTTAAACAATTAGATGTAAAAAATGGCATGAAATCACATCATTTAAAAAATTACAAATTTTTCTTTAAAATTGTAGCAAATTTTCATCCCTAATTTGAGTGTGCTTATTGATTGGGAAATGCCATGCGTGCAATAAAAAGCACTGTGGCACCCTCCACCATCACGTTTTGTCCAACTTTGGGATTTGCCTCATATCTCATCTTATCAACGCCGCACGCGTTTGGTTCCTTTATTTGAGGCCCTATATATATTTATTGAGTTTGGCTTGTTTCCAATAAAAAAATTATAGAGAATTTTTTTGCGAAAATAAAACGACAGATATTGTAAGATTGGATAATTTTAGTTATTTTTTTATTAAAGACAATTTTCACCATTTATTTTTATTAAAAAAAATCATATTTAATCCATAAGTTTTCATCTAATTTGAATTTAGTCCTTAAATTTTTAATTTTAAGAATAAGGTCCTTAAATTTTACTCAAATTTTAAAATTAGTCTCTCTATCACTTTATCATCAAAGTTAACGATTTTTTATTTGTCACGTGTGTCTCATTTAACACTTCAGGATCTATCTCACCATTAAAATTAATTGTTATTCTTTTAACGCTACAAATCTAGAAGAATAAGATGACAAAAAATATGGTTTTTGTTCTTGGAGTTGGGGTGTTTTCTTTTTTTCTTTTTTTTTTTATATAGATGAATTGGTGCTTAATGATATGATATTGATAATATGTGTTAATATGAACGCAAACATGTCAATTGAGACATAGGTGATATATGACAAACCATTCATTTTAACAGAAAAGTGATAGGGTGACCTATTTAAAATTTGGCCAAACTTCAAGACCATACTCTTGAAATTAAAAATTCAATTACTAAATTCAAATCATATAAAAATTTAGGGGCTAAATATAATTTTTTTTTCAAAAAAAAAACTCTATTAATTTTTTGTTCATTAGACTTAAAGCTACTGCACCGCTTTTTGTTGCAGGGGTGGCCATTTCTATTGTTACGTCGACAATTTCGCCTTCACAAGTTTTGTCATAACCCCTATGTAGGCGATTGTGAAATTGTAAAGTTGGCAAGGCTTTGTTTTTACATCTTTTAGAGCACTAGCAACAATTTTTTAAAAAAAAAATTTAATATAAAAAATTAAACTATTTTTTAGTTTTCTATTTAAATAAACTTCATAGCAGCTTCCTTTCATCTTTCCCTATATGAATTAAATATTACTTAAATTAAATAATAGAAGAAAGAGAAAGGAAAGAAAAATCATTTAAATATTGTTTTAAACAAATGGTAGAATAAAGAGAAAGGGGAGAAAAAAAAATTTATATTAAAATAATGCTAAAAGAACCACTTTTGGTTCCCTAGATGAAGGAAACTAAAAGTGGTTTCCTTAGTGATTCTATAATTTAGGAAACACTTAGGGAAGCTGCTGCAATGACTTTTTTGTATTTTTTTAATAGTTTTTCTTACACTAGGAAATGGAATAGAATTTAAAGGAAGCTGCTGCTAGTAAACTTTGTCATATCCAATGTGAAATGCAAAAGGGTGGTAGTAGAACTGAAAATTTTTTACACAATTAGCGAATTGGACATGAACTCAATACTAAATTAGCGTACTAAAATTTTGTATAATCATGTTCAAGTCGACCCAAATTAACCCGTTTAATAAACAGGTCAATCATACTAACTTGATTAACTCATCTCATAACTGACCTGCATAACCTGTATTAACTAAATTAGATTTTGCTTTTACAATTAAACAAATCCTAAAGGCTAAAATTCATATAAATTATCATTATTATTATGCATCTAAATTCATATACATGTTGAAATGTGTCATGTTTAAGTCAACCCAACACAACTTGTTTATTAAATAAGTCATACGGGCTAGGTCAACGCAACACATCACGTTTATCAAATGAGTTACGCGAGTCGTATTAGTTCACTGTCTTATTTAAATGGATCGTATTATAGTTGAATGGTTTGACCCGTTTAACTAAATAGGTCATTTTAAGTTGACCCGTAAATCAACATAAACCCAAACTTGACACGCCAACGGAAATTGTTAACCCTAGGTGGTAGCTTATTCTAAATGCAAACATGTCTTTTTAAAATATTAAATTATATTAATTTATCACTTTAGAATTTTGAAAGATCATAAATTTTTGTTTTTTATTATCAATTTGAAGTGATTTTTTTTTTCTAAATTTGTTGAGTTTTATATGATAAAAAGAGAAATGCTACAACATCTACTAGTATCTTTATTTCATCTTTCTATTTTTTTAAATTACTATTGAATCTGTAAGGTTCATGTGTGGACCCACATGAGATATAATGGTAGTTTAAAAAAGTAAAATGATTGAAAAATGACAAAAGAATGAAATATAGTATTTTTAAAATAAAAAATTGCTTACGATAATTTGCTCATCACATTAACAAACATACTCGAAGAACCCCAATAATGTCAACTTCTCTTACAACACTTCAAGGATAAAAATGTAATTTTATACTCTATTATACTTGTTAAAATAAATAAAAAATAAAAAAATAAAGCCAATAATTCACTATTTTAGCCCCAAGGGATTGGCATAGTAGTTGATGCTTGAGGTCCTTAAAAAATATTATCTCATAAGTCTCAAATTCGAGACTTGCTAAATGCAAACTCTCTCTAGGGCCAGCCATTCATGCAAAGCCTGCGATTCAATTGTTCAATGTTGATAATGATGCGAGGCATTGGATTGAAAATTTAATCGGCCAATTTCAAAGCTCTAACTTCCATATTCAGTAAATCTTATGATGAGCTCAATGTACTATCAATCTGCAAAGTCTAACGCCAATATCTTGTATAATAATAATTCACTGTTTTTATATAGTTCTAACTAAGACCTATTGCTAAGTGTTCTTTGCATAAAATATAATTTTATACTCTATTAAAAAAAAAAAATCCACCAGAAAATGCCTTTTCTTTTTCCTGCTCAATATATTTACCACCAAAAAATACAAATGGCTGATAACTGCAGTCATGCCAAGATTGATGGGAAATCATCATTGCTAGGCAATTATTTGGATCATTTGTGATTATTAAAGAAGTCACAAAGATTACTGTTGACAATCGAATTGTGTGCAATGGTGGAGCTCTTAATCATTCCCCATTTCACTTGTTTATGTGGTCAGCTTTCTTCTCAAAATGAGGGAGGCAAGAAAGAAGAGGCTTTGAGGATTGTTTGGTATTATTTCAGTCAATGATTAGCCCTCAGCAGGTTCCTGGATTGTGTCTTGTGAACAACTGCAAGTGGTAGGCCCTTTGGATTTTGTCAAATTAAACACAACTCACAATGCAAGCATGCAATGTACGGGTGGAAATCCTCTCAATTTATAATCCCTTTTGTAATGTTCTTTTAGTCTTTTGATTTAGGGTCAATTTGAGTTTGTAATTTCAAAAAGTGCAATTTTAAAATGTGTAATTTAAAAACGTAATTTTAAAAATATAATTAAATATTTGACAAAATTACAGTTTGACATTTGAAATTAAGTTTAGCTTTTAAAATTATGTGTTTTAAAAAAAAACACCACATTGCTTGCACTTTGAAAATGCAAATCGTTTTCGATTTCAAATCCCAATTTTTTTAAAATGCAATTCTAAACAATTTATTTTTTGCGATTTATCACACTTTTTATCTACAAAATCACAATGTCAAACGCACCATTAATTAATGCACATTACTGATTTACCAAAGAGAATGGAATGTTCCTCTTTTACCCTTCTAAAAAGACATAAATACCCTTAAAATTTGGAAGAAAAAAATAATAATAGAAAAAACTTTACTTACCCGCAAAGTATCAGTATTTTTGAAATCATAACCTTGAACTTTTAATTTTTGCATTGACGGTATTTCAAGAATTTTTTCCTTTTAATTTCACTTTTTTTTATTAAAATGCCCAAAATACCACCATTACATAACAAAACCAAAAAGTACAAAAATAAATGCTATACATAACATTATATCAATTTTAATAATATGAAAGAAAAAAAAAATGCATACTCCTAAAAGAGAATAAGAGCTTTTCATATTTCTAATCTCGAACTGTGTATTCAATATTCATCTCTCTGTTCTATCTCAAAAAAAAAAAAAATATTCATCTCTCTGTTCAACAAATCACTCCCATATGTCAAACTAGTCAAAGTGGTTTGCTTTTAAATTAGGCATATAAAAAAAAAGTAATTTGAACAAACAAAAATAGTAAGGAAAAAAAAAAGGAGAAAGTAATTTTGGGGCATGTTTGCTATCATCACTATGTCCTCTGACTCCACTTCCCCACAGCCACACCCTCACCCACCTTGCCCCTGCTGCTGTACAACAATATAAAACTAACAACTAAAAAATCCTACCTCTTGGGACTACTGTGGCGCAAAATGAATTCAAAACAAGAAAACCCCATCTTCACCAACCAGAGACTCTGCATTTCTATTAATGGTTTCCTGTGTGCTCCTCATGTCAAATGGTAGGTATGCAACCCTTAACATCTCCTCAGTTCTCCAAAAACCCATCTTCTTCTTTCTAATCTTGAAAATTCAGTCATGTAATAGCAGCAAAATCCCCATCCAAAAGCATTTATTTTCCTCATAAAACAGAGAGAATTTGATGGTTGTCAAACGTCAACAGCCTAGCATAATTCCAGCTACATAATATTTCTACTCTGGGAGTTGGAGTTAAATGTGTGTTTCAAAAACTAAGTGTCTAAGCTCAAGACATTTGTGATAAAGATTTCTTTTTGAGCATACCCATCTGTCAAAATGTTTAGCATTCCCTATGAAGCCCAGCAAAAAGATGGAAGTTTGGTATACCCACCTCCTCAGTCATCTTTCTCTTCATTCTCTGCTCCTTATTACAGTACTAACTATGAGAAAGAAGCAACCCCAACATCATCTTTTAGCAGAATCAGTCCAGTACTTGTTTTGCTTATAGTAATTCTAGCAGTAATCTTTTTCATCTATGGTCTTCTCCATTTACTTGTAAGATTTTTCATGAAAGGGCCATCTTCGTCAGCTATTTATCAATCAAATAGATACCCAGAAACCTCTGGTTCTCGTGCTTTCCAAAGGCAGCTTCAACAGCTCTTTCGATTACATGACTCAGGTCTAGACCAAGCTTCCATAGATGCTCTACCTGTGTTCTACTACAAAGATGTAATGGGTTTGAAGGAGCCATTTGATTGTGCTGTTTGTCTATGTGAATTTTTTGACCAGGACAAGCTGAGGTTGCTTCCTACGTGTAGTCATGCTTTTCACATTGACTGTATAGATACATGGCTTCTCTCAAACTCAACATGTCCTCTTTGTAGAAGGACTCTTTTGGGCTGTGGTAATCACATTGAAATTCCAGTATTTAATTTTAATGTTTCCAGGGAGCTATCAAGTAGGCTTCCTAGTGATAGAGAGAATGGTTTTTCTGGTAGTCATAAGCCAATAACTATAGAGGAAGCTGTTGGTGAAAAGAGGGTCTTTTCTGTGAGACTTGGGAAGTTCAGAAGCTTCCAAGATGGAGTAGGCAGTGGAGAGGGAGGAGGAGAGAGCAGTAGCTGTAATTTGGATGCTAGGAGATGTTATTCCATGGGAACATTTCAGTATGTAGTTGATGATTCAATTCTGCAAGTGGCATTGTCTGATAGTGGTGATGGTGATGGAAGTAGTAATGTGAAGCTTGACAAAGAGAAAGGATACGTGTCAAATTTTTCAGTTGATGGGGATGTGGAGAGGAAGAAAATCAGTGGCTGTACCAAACGTGATAGCTTTTCTGTATCCAAGATCTGGCTGTGGTCAAAGAAGAGCAGATTCCCAAGTTCTTCAAACAATCGAATGGATCTGCCGCGTTCTTTTAATGTAAGTGTCCTTAATAATGAAACTCTAGCTGAATAAAAGATTTATGACTACAATTTTTGTGTTTTCTCCTGATAAATGAATTATTACACATACAAAAGCCTGTAAACGTTGAGTTCTGTTTTTCTTATTTCTAGTTATTGGGGACGAATTTACTTCTTAGTTTCTCATCTTTTGCCTGAAGTTTCAAAGGACAACAGCATGCCTGTTATGTGCGGTAGTGAAACTTCAAGATTGTTAGAGAAGTTCTTTATTGCAATTTTCTATGGGGGGAGATGTAGAAACATGAGCTTTAATTATATTATTATATTCTCATGTGAAATTTAAGGCCTCCTTGGTTAACATTTCAGATGTACATCTAACCTTTTGAAAGCTAGCTAGGATTGCTTTGCATTAGCTCTCAAATATAAGGCACATGCATTTATGATCTTCACCTGAGTGCTACTTACCACTCTTCAGTAGTCTTATAATCCCAAATATCAGATTAGCACAAGAATGATGCTAATTGTAAAACTGTCAATAAGCCTTTTCCTTTCAGAAAGTAAATAGTTAAGAAAGTCCCTGGAAAACAGGCCTGATTAGTATCATCACACACAAATTTCTATGCAGTGTCTAAAATTTTTCATATGTTTATGCTTAAATCTACTGCAATATAAAGTTAAAAATTGATGGCATTTCGGGTATGGTTAATTATTTAAGGGGGCCAGACTCATTTTTATATTGGTGTGTATAAAGTTCTCCTTTCAAATGAAATGAAGTATGATTTTCGATGTTTTTCTATCATAGTGTCGTCATTCTCTAATCTTTGGTCATAAAAGCTCATCCTTTAACCTAAAGGCCTCTTTAGTCATGATAGCTTTGTTTCAAAGTTGGTGTGGGTCTCTCTCTCTCTTATCCTGCGCCTCTTGACTTCATACAGTCACCACACATAGGTTTTTCCTGTCTTTTTGTAGTCCCTCATCCTTTATTATCTTGTTCCATTGACTTGCAATGAGAATCCAACAGAGTGGAAGTTGTCACATATGGCAATATCATGTCGCATTTGAATGGCAATAAAGTATAGAAGTCCCATCCCCCCAGCTCTTTGAAAAAGTGAGAATTGTAAAAAGGGAACTTTAAAAGAAAAATGTGAGACTACTAGAGGACAAATATCTTGCATCTACCCTCATTATATTTCTTGCAAATGTCACAGAACAGGATAACTTCCTTTAGAAATTGAACTTGTAGTAATCTTGCAGAAAATGCAAAATTCTGAGTCGAATGGAGGAGGTTATAGAAATTATGGTCGCCAAAACTTAGATCCAAGTTATTAGGATCTATACTAAAATTTTCTTGTGACGAAATATCATGTATAATATTCAGCAGAAAGTCCAGCCAAATCATAATTAGGTGTTATTGGAATGAATTAGAATTGTGCAAATCTGATGAGTGTAAATGGATTGAGTCCCACGGTTATAAAGATGTCATAAGCATGAATAGTTAGGCTCTATTTGTTTCTATGTAAAATGTTTTCAACGTTAGACTCTTATGAAAAATTGACAATGGCAAAGAAAACGGCAGCAAGAGTGAGCGAGAAAGAGTGCATACAATAAGGAGGTCAGGTACCATTTTATGCTGCTTAAAAGCAATTTTTCTGATCAACCGAAAATATTTTTGGTTAGACTAAAATTCGTACTAAACATAGAAAAATAGAAAAAACGTTTTCCAAAAAAAGTTTTACATCAAAGCAAATGAAGCTTTAATATTGCATAGTAGACACAAAAAGATTTTAGGTTAAATAATATCATAATATGTTATATTATGATTTCACTAAAAGACTTTTCAAAATATTGATCTCAACAAATTCCATGCCTAGCTGAGAAAACTCGTTTTGTTTTTTGTTTTTGTTTTTGTTTTTTTTTCTCTGGTGTATGGCAGGCATAGCGACTGTTGGTGAGCATGCTTGATGTTTAGATGTTAATACTTTCCAGATGAATAGTGCAACCTCTTTTTCAAAGTTGTTAACAGTGACCAAGATTCTGATACCTAATCAAAGATTTTACCATGGATCATAAATGTGGTGAATTGCATATTTAATTCCTTATCGTGGGATTCTCTTTACGACTTTTTCGTATATTCTTCTTTACCTTTTAATCTGCAACCTTCTCGAGAAAGCTCAACCTAATACTGAGTAAGTTATCAATTGTCAGTGTTAATTCAACTGATTGGTAAGGCTAACAAAGAAAAACATGTGTTGAACAAGACTTGGAAGGCTAGGATTGGATCATGATTGAGAAGGTTTGAGAACCTAATATACACTTTCTTGCAATTGAGTTCCATTTAAGTCACAAGACTTACCTGCGAATCCCTAACCCAGCATGCTGTAGGTTATATTTGAGAGTTGATATGCCATGATTTTTGAAGATAACACATTAAGAGGCCACAGAGAAGCAATCAAACCGTCCTGCAGAAGCAGAAGCACAACTCAAATATCATCAAATACAATAATCCTATGATAACTAAATGGGCAATAGCTTGATTGCGTTCTCTGCAATATTCTTCGGTCTCACATTAAAAAGATAACGGTAAGCAAATTATAAAGATACTCATTAATTCTAAAAAAGCGGTCAATTTTATAAAAAAATGTCGTCAACAAAGGATAAAACCACTTCCGCCAAGCATATATGGATGGTTTCTACAACCATTGGAGTAGTTCCGCCACCTCCCTTAAATATATTTTTTTGAGCTATTTGAGAGTGACCGAACTAGAAATACCCCAGTAACTATTGAGAGTAGTTTAACCACTCTCAAATATGCTCAACAAACCCTTAGCCATTGAGTACAAGAATCTATTTATTATTTTTACATATCATAAAAAGTTTTCAAAATATTTTTATACCACATAATACAACTCGATATAAACAGAGGAGTTGATTTTGCAAATTTTGTTTTTTTTCTCACAGTTGACGAGTTTGGACAAGATAAAAGGGACAAAACTAGAAAGCAATAATTAATATTTATTTAAATAAAAAAATGTCAAAGATAACGAGATAGAAGACGAGAGGAGGGAAAGAAAATTTTTTTAAAAAAAAGATTGTTAATATAAGGGTGTTTTGGTGTTACGATTTTGTAAATAAAACATATAATTTTAAATTAAATCGCAAAAAATAATTACTTAAAATTACATTTTAAAAAAATTATAATTTAAAAACGTAAATAATTTACATTTTTTAAATCACAGACAATAAAATATTTTAAACTAAACTCATAATTTTAAAAATTAAACTATAATTATAAAAGCTAAATTAAAATTTTGCCAAACACTTAATTTTGTTTTTAAAAATTAAATTTTAAAATCTCCACTTTTAAAATTACAAATTCAAACATATCCTTACCTAAAGATATATAAAAAATGTGAATGTCTCGTAAATAGTGCATTTTATTTGATAATGTAATTTTACTTTTTTACCATTTTTTAATTCTTCATTGTTAAATCAGACAGGGTTATTTTTGTCTTTCATAATTTCTTTAAATTGTAAAATTACTATTTACAACTAGATAAAGAGAGACAGTTATAACTAAATAAACATGGGTACAGTTATATTTACAACCACCTTCAAAAACTACAACAAAAACAAATAAGATAGATAAAACCTGGTGAAACGTAAACAATGTAACATGAGTTCAATTTTTTTCTCCACTGACTACAAACACTGTAAAGAGCAAATAACTATTTATTTACTTTGTTTTGAATTGCAGCCTCAGGTTTGGTTCATCTTTTTTAACCATCATTTTTGTTCACTCTTTTAACCATTTTTTTTGTTCACCCTTTTCTCAAATCTATCTTACTTTCTGGTACAGTTTCATATTAATATCTTTTATTTTTTTGGTTTGAACTGAATATGTAATTGCAAGAACTACATTTTGAATCTCCTTCTATAATGATAGCGATTTCCTTGAATGTTTTGTTGTATTCGGGATTCAGGAGTTTCAGATGATCGTGAGAAAGAGAAGAAGAAGAAAAATGTGGTGAAGCCAACGAGGGATTCCGACTATAGGTTGTAATAAGGTAAAATCTCTATATTTTTCTTTATAGTTTTGTTATACCTACCGATTATAGACTACGAAAATAATGGTAAATTGATATGAGTTGAAATTTACATTTTGGTGGGTGTGTTATTTAGACCCATTTCAATTTTGTTACACACAGCAAGCCATTAACAAATACTGTAAAAGTAACTATTGAAAATAATTGTCCCAAATTCATGATTATTATTGGCCTATCGATCTTCCAGAAAAAATATTTTACTTAAGATCTTATGTTCTGTTTTGTTGGAATACAAAGGATGATTGTTGCTTATTGTTAGAATTATTGAAATTAAAGTTAACATCTCTTTGTGGATTCATGTACTTAATTTTTCACATCAAATAAACCATTCTTTTAATGAGATTGATTTATTACTTATAAAAAAAAAAAAATTCAAATCAAATGTTTACTTGTGGTACTTGACCATCTAGCAACTTTGACCATCTATATCTGATTTAGTAATATTTGTTTTTTTTTAATTTTTGGGAGTATGGTCTATTAGCTTCAAGATCAGTACAGTGTGTGAGTAATTTCAGGCTTTTATTTGTTTTTAAGCGAATTTTTGGTAGTGGCAGAGTTATCTGGGTTAGGTTGACTTCAAATTTTTCTGATATATGCTAGGTGAATGAGAAGTAATAAAACCCCATAGATTCTGAAATTGTTATAGACAAACTGGACAGCCTTGATTCTAAATCTAACATTGATATTTGATAAACTTGTTTGTTGAATATCAATAAAAATTATTTTGGAAGTAGAGTAATTATAGCTATTTGGATTCTCTACATGATTCATGTTATATAGTTAGTTTGCTTATATATCTAACTTGGTATAATCCATAAGAAACAAAATAGTTGCTGAAATTGCAGTAGACACACATGAAGGAATTTCGTTTTGTTGGGCAGCATGCTATGTTTGTACTTAATTAACTTGCTGTAATGGTTGTTTAAATTCTTATGCAAGTATAAAAGTATGTATCTTCAATGCCATTTCACATTCACAACAGAATAATATTTTTCTTGTCAAAAAACAACTAAGGTTGTCTTAATTCTTTATATATTAGATAAACTCTTATTTGTTCACTGTTTTTATGCGTTTGGTAACCCAGATCCAATCAAATGAAGGCTTGGCTTTTGACAAGATGGTGTTATGGACCTAAATATGGACCTCTTACGATTGACACCAATTATTGTATGAACTACTATTATTTTAGGCATGTACACATTTTTTTTATCTAAATTAAAATGTATTATTTGATTCAAAATTTAATAGTGATTTATCTAAAATATAATAATTATTTTTAGTATATTATATTTTTTCAATTTATAGATAAAGATGTTAAAATATAATACTAATAATTATAGTAATATACAACAAAAGAACCAATTGCACGTGCTGTCCTAATGACTAAAAATAAGAATAAAGTTTTTAAAAAACAAAACTCCACAGGTGCGAACAACAAAGGACAAAACTCACCCCATAGACCCTCTGACTAGAAGTCTAAAACCCCATACGGACAAAAACTCTGTTCAATCTCCCTCTCTTTACTTCATCCTTCCTTTGGATTCTATCTCACTCACTCTCTCTGTTTCTCTCTGAAGAATACAATGGGTGTGGCGGAGAGACCCACAGCTCGTGTCTCAAACATCCCTCAAACCGCGACAGCCCACGACCTCCTACACTTCCTCGAGTCCACACTCGGGCCGGACTCAGTCTTCGCCGTGGAGATCTTCACCGAGCGCAAGAATTGGAAGTCCCGGGGCTTCGGACGTGTCCAGTTCGCCACCCTCGAGGCCAGGTCGAAGGCCCACTCCCTCTCTCTAAACTTCAAGTCCCACACCCTCAGGCTCTCCGACACCTTCGACGACGTCGTCGTCCGCCCCGTCCACCCCAAGCACCGCCTCGAGAACTGCGTTCTGCACGTGGGTTTCATGGTGAGAGAGGGCTGCATGACTGTTCTGGAGTCGTGGGAGGCCGTGAGGGTCTGGGTTATGCCTGAGAGAGGCCGAGTCGAGTTCTGGGTGTGGCAGAGTGGGGAGTGTTATAAGGTGGAGCTTATGTTTCAGGATGTTTTGGAGGCTGATAGGTGTTGTTTGGGAGGAACAGATGTCAATGCTCTGCTTCTCAAGGTATGGTTTTTTTTTTATGGGTTTGGTTTTAATGCTGAGGTAGATGGAGATTTGATAGCAACTTTTGATTGTTGTTGATGTGTTTGTTTGTTGGATTGAGTGTAGGAAAAGGAATTTGCTAATAGGAAAGATAATCACTGAGCTAGATTGGGAATTTCTCGTTGTAGCTTTATCTTTTAATTGAATGATATTATTGGTAGTTGTGGTTGATATCTCTAGACAAATTAAAGTATTTTGTGGTTTGTCTCAAACTAGCTGAGTTGTTGTCTTTGATATGTTGATTTGGGTAATTTCCTGAAATTTTTTCTCTCCTGGGGCTTTATTCATCTTCTGAGTTGTTTACTTGTATGCCGGTATTACGACTGCTATTTAGGGGGAATAAAGGTTTATAATTTTGGAATCAGCAAGTGAATGGGGGAGAGGAAAGCAACTACCCTTTTACCTTCATAAATTTTGCCTTTTGTTGCATTCCTTGACAAAAGTGATGTCTGTTGTTTGGTTGATAATCAATGATTACTTGAGTTTGTGGTTTGTTTTGAAGTAACCTAGTATCATAATCATTATCGGATTGTGATGTTAGGAGTCCTTCATGTCCTTTTGAAGCCAAATACGTGCTTCAGTTGAATGTTAACCCTATATGGATGCTTACAGTTGCCTCCAAAAGTTGCAAGAAAAAGTTACATCCTGTTTTGAAGCCTCTTTTTCAGGCTAACTTGATAGTTCCATAAAGGTAGCTTCGATATTGATTTTGAGTAGAATTAAATTGTTGGTTGGAATTTGAGGACAGCTGTATATATAATATTTAGTAACACTCATTTTGCTGTATTACATTTTATGATCATATCGTGTATGAATTAGTAAAGGCTTAGTGAGTTTAATAACATTCAGTTTCCACCTTAGGAGGCTTTATATTGGTAAAACCTTTATTCAAACTCTGTAATGGAGTATGAACAATGCTGGCCGTGTAAGGAACAAGACTGTACTCTACTTTGTAAGAGCATCTCCAGCCGCATTATGTAAAATACCTAACTAAAAAGTGCAGTTCTCTACTTTAGCTGTTGTTTTTTCTATACACACTCTAATATATTCTCTATTCTCTACACTACTTTTTAAAAAAAATTATTTTTCATTATTTTTTAATCATATTCTTACCAACACTCACATTTTCAAACATCATATTTTTCTAACGTTTCTCTTCACGATCACATCCATCCCCTTGGCCTCTTACACTCATTTTCTTCTTGTTTTTGTTTGATCCATGCGGCCCATTTGCGTCTTGCTCTTCTTCTTCATCTTGGTAGCTTAGATTTTGGATGTTTGTGTTGATTCTATATTGGGACTCCTACCTATTTGGGTTTGGTTTGGATTCTTTCTGATACGAGTAGCTCAAGTTTTGGATATTCTTATTGATTCCTTTTTGGGTTTTTGGTTGTTTAGATGGTTCAAATTGTATTCTGCATGACCTACCTTTCCTTCGCTCTTCTTCTTCATCTGGGTGCCCCAAATTTTGAACTTTCTGATTGATTTTATGTGGTGCTTCGTGTCTATTCTTAGTTTTCCACTTGTTCTTCATCTAGGTGCCTCCGATTTTTTTTTTTTCCCTGATTCATTGCTGGCTTTTGGTTCTTAGGAAGGTTTGGTATCTGGGTTGGTGTTATTTGTGGGATTTGTGGTTTGTCAATGGGTGCTTTGGATGAGGGACAGTTGGATGTGGAACTTGAGAATGGAGTGAAACTAGGTTGCATTGAGCTGGGATTTGAGGAAGAGCCAGATACTATAGCCATTAAGGATTTCAGGAATAACCAAAAAGTAACGTTGAGAATGAATAAAATATTCATGCATTTTGCTACAGTAATTAGCTAGAGGTTGAGAATTACTTTAGCAAAAAATGTGTTTTACATTTTCTGAAGATAATATGCTGGAGGTGAAAAAGGCCTCATATTAGCTAGATATACATAGATGAGGGTTTTAGCTACTCTACTGGAGATGCTCTAATCTGATAATCTTGGGGTTGTAAAAGAGGGAAAAAGTGAGAGATGTGAAGTTTTTAGCATTAAACACTTGGATGAAAGTACCATTTTTAAGTAACTTCATCTATCTTCTGATGTTACTTCTCTTGCTGATTGGTTTCTGGCTTTAGACCACTATTTTCTACATTTGTTATCTGTCTTACCTTGAACTTTACTAATCTTTTCTCCCAGCTCAAGTATGGCCCGAGGATCTACCAAAAAGTTTCTGGACCTGGTATAGTTTCAAAATTTAGTGCTGATCGGTACAATATCTTCAAGGAAGATCTTGACTATCTATGGGTTCGCACTACTGACTTTTCTGTTATGAAGTCAATTGGACAATCAACTTCATTTTGTTGGGAAATTGAAGAAGGATTATCAGCTTCAGATATTTTTACAAGTTTCCCTCGCTATAAAGAAGACATGAAGGATCTGATTTTAGAGGACGGGGAGGAATTCTGTTCTACATCCGAGATAGTTCCACTTGTGAAATGTGAATTGGGATCTAACTTAGCATATGAAATCTTTTTCCAACTTAATTCCCTTATTCATACCCAAAAAATTAGCCTTGCTGCAGTAGATTCTGACCTGGTTGAGACACTTGGCAGATTAAAGGTTGAAACTGCTCTTATGATTCTTCAGAAGTTGCACAAGCTAAATTCCACTTGTTATGACCCTGTATCGTTTGTAAAGACTCAATTACATGTCCTAGGAATAAACAGTAAAAGCGTTCCACCATCTTCCCATGAAAGGTTAGCAAATCATAATGTAATGAGTTGTCATAGAGCCCTAATTACCCCTTCAAAGATTTATTGCCTGGGTCCTGAGCTTGAAACTTCTAATTATGTCGTGAAGAATTTTGCATCATATGCTTCAGACTTTATGAGAATTACTTTTGTTGAAGAGGATTGGAGTAAGCTTCCGGTAAATGCCATTTCCACAAGTGTCCAGCGAGGTATTTTTGCCAAACCTTTTAGAACTGGAATATATCATCGGATATTGTCTGTTCTTCGAGATGGAATTGTGATTGGGGCAAAAAGATTCCAGTTTTTGGCTTTTTCAGCTAGTCAACTCCGATCGAATTCCGTTTGGATGTTTGCTTCTAATGAAAAAATAAAAGCAGAAGATATCAGAGAATGGATGGGGTGCTTCAATAAGATTCGCAGTGTCTCCAAATGTGCAGCAAGGATGGGTCAGTTGTTCAGTTCCTCTTACCAAACTTTTGTCGTCCCTGAACAAGAGATTGAGATTATTCCTGATGTTGAAGTAACCTCTGATGGTATTGACTACTGCTTCTCAGATGGCATTGGAAAAATTTCTCTGTCTTTTGCTATGCAGGTTGCTCAGAAATGTGGGTTAAATCAAACTCCTTCAGCATTCCAAATTCGATATGGTGGATACAAAGGTGTCGTCACTGTTGACCGTAATTCCTTTCGGAAGCTATCTCTGCGTAGTAGTATGCATAAATTTGAATCACAAAACAGGATGCTTAATGTCACTAAATGGAGTGATTCAATGCCTTGCTATTTGAACCGAGAAATTATTTCCCTCTTGTCTACCTTGGGAGTGAAGGATGAAGTATTTGAGGCAATGCAACAGGAACAATTGTGTCTGCTGCGCAAAATGCTGACAAGTAGAGAGGCAGCTTTAAATGTCTTAGAGAGCTTGAATGGATCAAATTCTAAAAACATTCTGGTAAAAATGCTGCTTCAGGGTTATGAGCCAAATCAGGAACCTTACCTCTCGATGATGCTTCAAGCACATTACGAGAACCTCTTGTCTGATTTGAAAAGTAGATGTCGAATATTTGTCCCAAAGGGCCGGATCCTGATTGGTTGCATGGATGAAACTGGCATTTTAAACTATGGCCAAGTTTATGTCCGTGTCACCATTAACAAAGCAGAACTACAATCTTTGGATCAGAGTTTCTTCCGGAAGGTGGATGAGACAACATGTGTAATAGTAGGGAAGGTGGTTGTAACCAAAAATCCTTGTCTTCACCCAGGAGACATCAGGGTCCTTGAGGCTATCTATGAGGTGCAATTAGAGGAGAAGGGTCTGGTGGATTGCCTTGTCTTTCCTCAGAAAGGAGAACGGTATAAATCAAATTTCTAGATTTTTTATTTGCATTTATGGATTGGAGTCATCAATTATTTCTTCACGAGATATGGTATGCGAGGTGCAATTATTAGAACCATTGCATGCTTTTACCTTCCTTCCCCGCAATGATTCAACAATGTCATGAAAAATACTCTTTTCTAATTTTACCATGTTAAGTGCTCCATCCTAAAGTATTTAGGTTATCAGATTGTTATGAATCAACAGAATCAAGTTGATAGGTTATAGTTCCGGCCTCTGAACCGTAGAGATTAGATTGGGGTTCATCTGCATCTTTTGACTTGAGACAGTCATCAAACCATGCATATGTTATTAAGGACTTAGCTTTGATGGAAAATTTTAAATTCCTCTTGAATTTCTCCCTTGTTTATGATTATTAGCCAAACCAATTTAATCGCTGAAAGGCTTCTTGGCGATGCGTATAGTTTTAATGCCATCAGTCATTGCAACAACTTTGCATCTGATGCCTTCTTACAGGGAGCAGTCTCCCTAGTATCCTGGTTAGGAAGTTACTCGTGAAGCTCACTTTCCTCAGCCAGGAAATGCAAATTTTTATTCCGTTTCTGTCTAACCACTTACTGCACTGAACATCTCATTCTGTTTAAATTTCTTAGCTGCACTGGACGTATTGTTTCCCGCAACAATGCTTTCCTACCTATGTTGTATTAGAGCAATGCTTAATAGAGCACGAGACATGGTTGGTTCTTAAATAGATAATACGTGGCTAAGAATTTGAGTCTGCAGGCCGCATGCAAATGAATGCTCTGGTGGTGATCTTGATGGAGACCAATTTTTCATCAGCTGGGACGAAGATCTCATCCCATGTCAAACTGATCCCCCAATGGACTACACAGGGCGAAGACCTCGTATAAAGGATCATGATGTGAGCTTAGAGGTAGATTTTCTAAACTAAGTTTTACCCTATATAGTTGGAATTGAATTTCATCATATATTATTATCACTTCTTAGTTGTTTTTCTCATTAGTCTGGGCAAAATTTCAGGAAATTCATAAATTTTTTGTTGATTACATGATCAATGATACTTTGGGCGCCATCTCTACCGCACATCTAGTTCATGGTGACCGTGAGCCAAATAAAGCACGGAGCCAAAAATGTCTAGAGTTGGCGAACCTTCACTCCATGGCTGTTGACTTTGCAAAGACTGGTGCACCAGCTGAAATGCCGAGGGTCTTGAAACCAAAGGAGTTTCCAGATTTCATGGAGAGGGTAGGCAAACCCATGTATATCTCCAATGGGGTCTTGGGGAAACTCTACCGTGCAATAGTTGACTCAATACTGCAAGAAAGGTCAAACTTGGTCTTGGATAAGATTGCTGAAACAACTTACGATTATGATCTTGAAGTAGATGGTTTCCAGGCCTTCCTAGAAATTGCGGAAAGTCACAAAGACCTGTATGTAGAGAAACTCTGTACCTTAATGATATATTATAGAGCCCAGAGTGAAGATGAGATGCTAACTGGTAATCTGCGGAGCCGTGAAGCATATTTGCTGCGTGATAACAGGAGATATGGTGATATGAAGGATAGAATTCTGCTGTCAGTGAAGAGCTTACAAAATGAAGCCAAAGAATGGTTTGAAAGTAGCTGCCAGAGGCATGAACATCAACTGATGGCCTCAGCATGGTATCATGTAACTTACCACCCAACTTATTGCCAGGAAAACTTTAGATGCTTGAGCTTTGCATGGATCGTTGGTGATATTTTGCTGAACATAAAATCTGTAAATAGCAGAAAAGTTGGCACATAAGAAGCTGTTGTATGTGCCCAATTTTTATATTAGGAATTTGTCTGTAAGACCCAATCATACTGTACCCATTGGATGATATTGGAGCTTGTTGGCCAAGCTCTACAGACAAAAGGTCTTTTGCCCTAGGGGTCAGAGATGACTCTTTAGATTCTCTCGCTCTCTCTCTCTGAAGAATAACAATGGGTGTGGCAGAGAGACTTAGTTCGGGTGTCAAACATTTCCCAAAATGCGACAGCCCACGGGATTTGCTACACATCTTTCGTTAGTCTTTCTCTCATTCTTTTACTTTTCAAAATCATCATTCGATATTTAGGTCTCACGTAGGTCCATACAATGAGACTTACAGATTTAATGATAGTCTGAAAAAATGAGAAAATGAGAGAAAGACCATAAGAGAAAAAATAACATTTCTTGTCCACATATTTTATTGTAGACAGGAATTCCGTGCAATAGGACTGTGTTATTTTTGACTGTTTGAGCAGGTGAGATTTGGACTGGTTTTCACATGATGGGATCCTTCCACTGCCATCTACATCACTGAAAAATTAAATCACTTGAAAACAAAGGCACCTATGAAAGCGTCCAAATATCCACGTCTGCATTTTATCACCAACAAGCAACAACTAAGCAAAGTAAACAAGAAAGTATTCAATTTTGGCTTCTTCAATGATACGCCATTAGACACCTACCAGTTCTTCATCTTTTTTACCAAACAGGGAATCCAAACTATAATAGTATAATTCACTATTAAATAAGCTTAACCCCATTAATTTATCCCCAGAAGATACTCGACTCGCTTCACAGCTCAGAATTAATTGTAAACTGCATAGAAAAGTTTGTCTTCTACCTGTACGATGAAAAAGAGAGATAAAAAACAACTTTATCCTACGCAATTCCTCTTCATCATCCACCCACTTTAAAGACCATCCCCATCATCATCAAAAACAAAACTAAAGTTTCAAACAAGATATCTACAAGAATAATACTTATTATTTTTTTAAAAAAAAAAAAAAAAAGGAAAGAAAGAGTATGCAGCACTACAAGTCTACAATGTTGATATCATTTAAAAAAACACTGACGTATAATCCTCTCCAAGTCACCCCTAAATTCTAGTGTAATCCGATTTTGTTCAATACATGTCAAACAAGAGAACTGTGCATAATATGGGATTAGTTACTACAACTCTTTTACCGCTTGTTAACACGCATCAACACGTGACTGAAAGGTGTACAAATTTTCTTTTAAGGACTGAAATGACTTCAACCGAGTATACTTGTTAACAAATTGTAAAAAAGTTGAATGGTATAGCATTAGGTTGAGACTCGGCCCATTTTATCTTCTTCCAAAAAAGTGTTCTATGATCAAATAAAAGAGAAATATTTTGTTTCCATCTCTTATCCATCTCCTTACAAGGTATAAGCAAATTCACCATTGAATATGCTAGATTCAATAGTTGGTTTACAAAAAAGATTGGTTATAGATGGATGCGTAACATCTTTTTAAAAGTTCATCTTTCTTTCATGAGAAATTGAGAAATGCTAGGTTTCTCAAATTCTTTTTCAAAAAGTTGGTTCCAAAATGATATGTCCGTTAAATCACCACTTATAGAAATTGGTAAATTTTTTGATCATTTAATCAATACTTTAACACCCTATCACATGTGGACTCAAACTCTCTTTTAATAAGTGAGGTCTAACACATAAAATATTTAATTGAAATAAAAGATAAATAACGGAAACATAGTTTAAACTCATGACCGATGCTCTAATACCAAGTTAAATTATTATTTATCTTAAAAATTTAAACTTATAAAATTGATAAATTTAATCACATAATCAATATTTTAACATATAAACTATTGTTTTAATAAGGCATAGGTCATTAGTTGGAATCTTACTTTCCTTGTACGGAAATTTTAATTTAGCATTTATCTTATTTCATATCTTCCTTTTTCTTTATAAATTAAAATAGACTAATTCTTCTGAATGTAGGAATCAAGTATATAATATAATTAAGCTCACTGCACATAGAAATTTTATTTCACTAAACATTTTTATACACCATCCACCCTCACAACTCACAAACAAAAAATTAATAAATAAATATCTGAAACTATCCCCTTTAGAAAACAATAATATAAAAATAAAAAAAGCGATTTGGCGCCGCCACGCTATCGTCCAGCAGTCAACCCGCCAGCTCATTCGGTGCAACTTACCCAACCACCGCCACGTTCCTACCGGGATCCAAGGCCGAAGACGATGATTTCATCGTCACGTGACTCGAAGCCGAAACGTACCGGCTCGAGAAGTTCCGGAACAAGGGGTAATCGTCGTCGGTGTCGAAATCACCGTTCTGCCCCGGTCCCTCGTCGAAGTTCAGTGCGTAACTCAGAGGATCGTATTGGAATTTCCCTCCCTGCCGACCCGCAGAACTGCCGCCGCCGCTCTTGCTCCGGTTGAACCGCCGGATGAAGGTCTTCCATCTCGGACCGGCGACGATCTCGGACACTTCTCGGAGTTTCTTGAGTGCAACAAGGCCGCGGAACCACCACCTGTCCTCGCGGACCTGGCTCGATCGTACTCGCTCCCACCAGGACAATCCGGCAGCGGAGGATCGCCGGGAGCCGTAGCAGGGGAAGCAGAAGCAGCAGCGAGTGTTAGCCACGAGATCGTTGGTTCGATCTTCGCCGCACGATTCGGGGTCTCTGTGGACCATATCGGGGTCCGATATATCAATAGCCATAAACCCCAACTCTCTCTCTCTCTCTCTCTCTCTCCCAGAGAGAGAATAGGTTTATATGGGGATCGAGGAAAGTTGAGGCTCGTAACGGAAAATGGAGTGACCGGGAAGTACCGGTGGGGAGGGATTTTTGGTTAAATGGTGGTGGGGCTGAGAAGTGAGAACCCACCGGGAGTTCCCGGTGATTCAAGCTTATCTGTGTATATAAGGAAGCTTAAGAGTAGAGGGTGTCTTTGGTAATTTCGAGTACGAATTTGGAGCCGTTGTGGTGAGTGAGGGTTGGGTGATTTGCGGGGGCCAAAATTTTTGCAAAAATTTTGAAGTGTATCCCAGCCCTTCATTTCTCTACAGCTTAGGTGCTGTAGTAAAAACTACAGCACCTAAGCCCAATCCTTGCGGGTAAACCTGGTCAATCAGAGAGGAGAGAGAGAGAGAAGCGTGGGGCCGGGAATTCACAAAGAACATCGGTGGGGTCTACCTTTAGAATGGTTGGGTCCACATATTCTTTGGATCAGGAATATGCCAGCGCCGCTACCCACTCATTAGTGGCTGTAGGAGCCGCTTTTCTTTTATGATAGGAGAGGGATAAATAAATATTAAGCATTCAGATTGATTCAGCAAAATTTAAATCTTTATTTTAGTTTAAAAAAAAAAAATTACATCTTTTCCATTTTAATTATCTATTTTTAAAAAATACATATTTCTTGATCATCATTTTAGTTATTTACTATTACTATTTCATTTAAATATTTTATTCATTCATGTAACAAAACAAGGAAAAACAAAATTTGATTAATAAACAATATTCACCAAATTTGGTAAGTACTTTTTACGTTCACCAAATTTTGCAACAATTTGGTGAGCCGGATGCAGTGTTTTTGTCCCATTTTAGTATTTTGGCTAGCCAACCAAATACCCAATTATGAGTGCTCTAAAATCATATTTTTATCTCACTTATTTAATAATAACTGATTCAAAAATTAGTTAAAATTGTCAAATCAACTTTAGAGAATAATTATGAAATAAAAATATAATTTATAATATTACTCCATTGAAAACTTAAATCTAAAATTCAAAAGTCAAAAAAATTACAAATAAAATTTGGAATAATTTCCCTAAAACATATCATATCTAATTGAAAATCAACTTGTGAGTATGGTCAGTTGGGTCCATTCAAATGGCAAAAGCATATTCGTGACTCTTACCTAACGTGAAAGGGCGTACAACTACTTTGTGTTACAACCAAGCATGTATTTATCATTCGAATCATACTATTTCAAACAAAGAAATCCTTTTCTCCCCTTTTAACCACAATAATATATATATGCTAGAAATCGTATTTATAAAAAGACTATTAAATCATTCTCATTAAAAAATTAAAAGAGGTGGTCAGGAGCTGCTGAGGGGGTGGCTTGCGGCCACACCCCGACTGTTGAAGCCTTGAAGAGATGGTTCACGACAACCCCTTGACTTTTCTTTTTCTTTTTTTGGTTTTATTTTTTCTTTTTATTAAAAAAAAATGTAATGAAAAATACAAAATAGTCTTTTCATATCATTTTTGTTATTGATTTGAGAGAAAAATGGATAGAGGTCTTCAATTCAAAATCTTTGTAAATTCTTGTATTAAATTGATCAAATTGAAAATTCAGGTTTAAACCACAAAATTCAGAAAAAAAAATAAAAAAATACAGAGAATTATTTTCCCTAGTTTCTTTTAGGAAAATGCTTAAACATCTACTAAAAATCCTTCTAGGGGATCAACTAGTATTTTTTTATTATTATTTTAAATCAAATAGGGCCCACCTCTTCAAATAAAGAGATGGCCCCACTTGATTTAAAAAATAAAAAAAATACTAATTAATCCTCTAAAAGGATTTCTAGTAGATGTTCTAGCACTCCTCTTTTTTTTATCCTTATCAAGATATGTTAGGCCTCAAGTTTCAGAAGCCGATCAACATAGCAGTAATGAGCAAATTTCTAGATGGTGAAAACCTTGCGCTGAAATGCCCCAGACCATAGATTTTATCATAAAACTAAAGAGGCTTCAGGAGTTGATAATATTGCAGAGGAGTTTGCCTATACGTATCTCGTCTAATAATTGAAGGTGACAGAGTATGCACCGCGCACGGCAAATATAATATGTTGTCACTGTCTCGAATAATGAATATGGTGGTGTGTGGATGTCATGGTTTGAAACATCATGGTCAACTGCATATACAATTTCCATTTCAGATTTTTCAACTACAAAGTTGAGAATGCTGGTGGGGAAGGGCGGAAAGAAGCAAGAAAGAGATTAAACAAGCATTGATCGTGAACACATGTAAAGTCCAAAGGACATTTGTATGAATCATGAAACCTGAAATTCCGCATGAGTACTCAACTCATTAGTGCACATTTCCTGCATCTTTTTCTCAAATAACCCAGTAAATCTCAGAAGTCATGGAGCAAAGATCAATTTCCAGAGAAAAACAAATGTTAAGATAAAACAGACTGAAGCCAGAATTAAAACGCACTGTGACTTGAGAAATTTATATTCTAACACAAACTTGAATACGTAACTACATTATACAGACCATCGGTCCATGGAAATCTTTTTTCATAAATACATCAATACTTCACTTAACTAAGAAAGCAAGTAACACACTGACAGATCTTTCCACCAAGACCAAACTCATAACTAGCCAATAGTAGTTTAATTTTAAGTGTTTTTAATAGCATACTAACAGAAAGCTCAACTTACAATGCAAGAGCTCCTCCAACATTACCACCATGAACACTCCAGAAAATTTTTCCAGCATCATCAGACTTCCCAGCGTCAATAGCAATAGCACCGAAGAGTGCTCGGAAAGCACCACAAACCACAGGAGAAGTCGAAGAATTAGTCTTAGGAGAAACCCTGACCACCTTCTGCAACCCCAGCCGCATCCCATCCACCAAGCAAGACGATTCCACTGCAGAGATCTCTGCTATGCGAAGGTTCAGCTCTTTTGGAGACATATCAATATCCATTCTAAGTAATCGGAGAGAGAGAGATGTTTCGATCACATTGGCACCTAGAATGCTCAAAGCTCGGTTGTTCTCTTCAGAGAAGGAGCCATGTGTCATGGCACGGCGAAGAAGACCATTGCTCTGGAAAGTATAGCTGAAGATAGAGAAAGCAACAATATAAGAACCCACTTGTTTGTAATGAATCTAAAAGAATAAAGAAATTAAGAACCCACGTAGTTAATGAGAAAATATACAAAAAATAGATGCAAAGAAAACCATTTGGCTAAAAATTGTACATAATATCATAAATGTTAATTTCTTTCTAATAGGTTTCAACCTTACGAAAAGTACAAAAGCTTAATCTATTAGGAAATGGGCAATAACCATGCACATCAATCCGCAATATTCCTAAAATGAAAAATTGTTAAATTGATCCTTATGGTTTGACCTTGTAACAAATAAATCTCAGGGGTTTCAAAATGAACAAATATTCCTTGTGGTATATGTAACAAATAAGTTCCTCCGTACAAATTTTAGTCATTTTTTTGGTATGATCATTATGAAATTACAAATTTATCCTCAAATTAAAAAATATTTATTAAAAAAAAAAGTTTGGTTGGGCCCCATGGCCTCCTTAAGGGTGGTTCAACCATCCCCTCTGGCCGATTATAGGGGTAGCCGAATTCAGCCACCCCTATAATTGGCCAGAGGGGGGTGGCCAAACCACCCCCTCCAGATTGGTGGCCGAACCACACCCAAGCCCTTGCAAGTGGTTTGGCCACCCCCTCTAGCAAATTATGGGGATGACCGACAACCCCAACCCAAACCATTATTTTTTACCCTTTTTTCTCTTTTCCTTTTTGTAATTTTTTAAGAGTAAAATTTTAATTCTATAATAACAGTGTTGAAAAAATGGCCAAAATTTGTATGGAGGGACTTATTTGTTACATAGGCATACCACATGCAGTTATTTGTTCATTTTGAAACAGGGATTTGTTTGTCACCAAGGATCAATTTAACAATTTTCCCTTCCTAAAATCAGAGAACAGACAACATTGGATAACAAACTTAGAATAAATAAGTGAGCACGGCTGTACATTTGTTGGAATACAACCATGTGAGTACAAGTGGAATATGAGTGGTTAAGTCTCACATTGGATAGTGGTCACCAGAGTGAATGATTTAGCATAACATAATTAAGCTCAAGCCAACTTTTTTGGTCCAAAAATGGTATCCCTGCATGATAATCAAGGTCTCACCTGAAGATTCAGCTGGTTATCGCCCCCAAGCATGGACATTTTTGCCAATATTTTGGTTTACATCGTTTTGGTTTAAAGAACAAAAAGAAAGATCCACATGGTTGAACAATTAGCCGAGAAAAGTAAGATTCGTTCAAATTCTTGTTTTTCTTTTCTTTCTTTTTCAAACATTTTCTCAGCAACCAAACAGAGATGAAAATGTAGAAAGTGAAAATGCAAGAATCGAGAAGGGTTAAGGCTTACCCAATTTGCTTCTGAAGGGTTTCGAGCGCAGTTGAAAACGGCGATGAGGGTTTGAAGCTCCGCTCATGCACTTGATTTGCTGCGTGGCTCTTCTGCACAAAATGAAATTTACGAAATACCCACTTGCTTAGTCTCCGTTTGGTTTCCCAGAAAAGCAAGAGAGAGAAACAAAAAGAAAACAACAAAAAACAAAAAACTTTACCTGAACATAGGGAACGATCGTGAAGAAGAGAATGGCCGAGACAGTGAACGCGAAGCGACGAGAATTCATTTTTTTTCCTTCTCTTTTTTCAGGGTTTGTTTGTTTTGACAGCCTCAGTGCTCTGTACTGGGAAATATATCAATCAAACATACATACACAGTACCCACTAACTTGTTAGCTAAGTTTTGGTCACAAATTGGAATTTCCTTCACTCGATTATGTGTTTTTTGACCATACGAGAACACATTATTTTTTTAATAGCAATAAAATATTTGAATCATATTCTATTAAAAAAAGAATGTATTTTTTTTATATGCTATTAAAAAATTACGTACTTGTAGCATGTTAAAAAATACATTACAATTTATAGATTGAATTAAAAAAAAAAATGATCAGTTCTTGTTAGAAAAACAAAAATTTAAGGATTCATTATTACTGTCACGTTAGTATTGTGAGATAAAAATATGGTGTATAACATTACCCTTACAATTAATATGTCAAATAAATAACAAATTATACTAGCTGGACAAAATTTTCATCCAACTCAGATGTATTTTTCACACGCTTAATTAGTTTAATAATTCACCTGACCTAGTTTGGAAATAAACTTTGTCCGTACCAATTAATTGGTTCATCAAAACGTATTACTTTGATCCAAATTACAAAAAGATTCAGTGTGAAAGTCAAGGAGACGAAGTAAAACTAAAGCTCATGAGAAAAAATTGTAGTGATTTACATTAGGAACAATTAGCAAACTGCTTTACATGTGCTCATCTATGCTGCTCTTGTTAGTTGAGACTGTAAGAGATTCGTTGAGTTTGATTCCTTACATCTTAAGAAAGTTTAGATATTGAACCCAATGGTGCCTCTGCGTGTCATGTGCCACACACGAGTATGTATAAGAACCGGAGCGGAAAGAAGACATATAATCACTATGCTCAATAAAACTTTTTCCATTTTCTTTTGTTTTTTTCTTTTAAAACGAAAACATTAACGAACCACTCAAAACATTCAAAACTATCTTTACTTTTATATCACATCATAACACTTTTTTTGAACAAAACAAAAAAAACACACTATCTAAAAGGCATTAACAAAATAGTAGTAATGGATAATTACAAAGGAAAAAATAGATGATCTGAGATTCTGAAGAGTATGTTGTATATACATGGTCTCAATCTAGAAACCTGTTGAGTTTTAGGGGATCAAAAAAGAAAAGGACCGTCCTCATTGGTATAGCAAGGTAGAAAAGCATGGCCCTAGGAACACACTTCCATACGAGAAGGACTTTCATGTATGAGCAAAACCAGTTCAAATGCTTTAGTATTAGTAACTATACCTCTTAACTAACATCTGAATCTTTGGACTAAAAAGGAATCCCCTTTGACAAATGGTGCTATCAGCGGCAATTGATACGCAGACCACCGCCGTTTCAAGTAAACAAAAAAATGCTATGTCAGTCAGTGACAATCCCAGACCACCATTATCGCAGGTGCTCATCTTCCTCCCTACAAGGAATCAGAGCTGCACAATCCAACCCCCCCAACCTTGCAACAAATGAGTCAATATCAAAAGCAAAGACCAACCCAATTGTTGAAGTATGTCAACCTATATCACAAGGAAAAGACCATCCAAGAAAGCATCCCATTTCAACACAGCCATATCCACACCTGCTTCTCAACCCTACATCAGGGGACGCATTTCAAGCAGTATTTTGGAAAGAAACTTGAATTTCTGTACTAAACCTTGACTTGATACTTGAAGCAGTGGCCAGGCCTTGAAGCAATGTCACGACATCCACAGTATCATCAAGATAGTATCTAGCTTTGCTTGGTTTTTGGCCAACAGTGCATGCAAAGATCTCCGGAGCTGCAGGGAGAGATGATTTATAAGCTGTGGTTGATATGCTTTCAAACATGTCCTCATCAGATCTATCATCACCAATGCACATCACAAAATCCGGTAGTTTCCTATCACTGATCATTGAGGAGAGAACTTTCTCTGCAACTAACCCTTTGGTAACACCCTGCAATAATGATAAAGTCAATGTTAGACCCCTTTGACTAACAAGAAGAGATGCACAGAAGAGAGAAAGAAAACACATTTACCTGTGGCTTTACTTCAACAATATGCTGTCCCCTCTTAACAACTACAGGATCATTTGCAAGGACATTTTCAAGATGATCCAAAAGCTCCTTAGCCTGGCAAGATCCAAAGTCAGGATCGGCATCTTGATGGTGCCATACCAAGGCACTCTCCTTGGCCTCTATATAGGAGCCATCAGTTGTCTCTGTGTACGATCTCATTACAGGTTCTGCAATTCTTTTCCAATCAAAATCTGTGGCTATGGGGTTGGTTTCCCAATTTGATGTCCTACTCCACCTACGAGAAGAATCATAGTAAATGTGAAACTAATAAAGATTGTCACCAGTTATCTGAAAACCACTATCTTGATGAAGGGGACACAACAAATTCAAATATGCACTTAAAGTTAACCTTCGTTGTATGGTTGAACATAGCAACTTAGAAAATGACAATATGGTCTTCAAATCATTAAGGAACTCCAAATTTCTTTAACAAATATATTAAAAAATATCTATAAAATAGTAGCGATGGTTATGAAACATAGGATTCATTATATAAAAAGGACATACCTTATGAAGTATCCATGCTCAGCCGCAATTCCCAGATTCTCACATTGAGCAAACCATTCAGTGAGTGAGGTTTGCCCCCTACCACTAACTATAAACACGGTGTTATTAGGGTCGTCACATAGGTTGTTCAGAACAGAGATCACTTCAGGAGTCGGGGTTTTAACAATTGAAGCGTGGGGCACCACTGTTCCATCATAATCCAAAAATATTGCTCTTCTTTTTGTCTTCTTATATGCAGAGACAATATGGTCAACAGATAGCTTCCGAAAACTTGGAGAGAGGGACAAAATCCTGAAACTCAGACCAAAACCAATGCCCCAGCAACGTTTACTATAGTGATCTTTGCATGCTCGCTCCAAATCCTGCATAAAACTGCGGGACCAATAAGCAACATCATGAGAACTAATGTAGCGGAAGTGCTTCTCATGCCGCAACTGCTTCTCTAAACCAGGCATCATGATGGCCGAATTTAGTGCATCCGCAACAGCATCAATATCCCATGGGTTCACCCTAATTGCCCCACTTAGTGATGGTGAGCATCCTATGAACTCTGAAACAACAAGTGTACTAGCACGAGGAGAACCAGAGGCAATTCCCAGAGCTTCATCCATTTTTGGAGTCCCCTGCCTACAAACAATATACTTGTACGGGACTAGGTTCATACCATCCCTCACAGCATTGACGATGCAACAGTCTGCCAAAGCATAATAGGCAGTCTTCTCATAGGTAGGGACCCTACGGTCAATCAGGATAACTGGTTCATAACCTGGAAAACCAAAAACCTCATTTATCCTTCTGGTAGTCATATATGTCTCCCTTTTTGCTTCCTGAACATCCTTCCCTGAGCTCCTTGCAGGATTTACAATTTGTACCAGAACAAGTTTGCCCCGCAACTCTTGATGCTGCTGCAAAAGCTGTTCCATGGCTAATAATTTTAGACTGATGCCTTTGAATATGTCCATGTCATCAACACCAAGAATAAGCTTTTTCCCCTTGAATTGCTCCTGTATCTCCTTGGCCTTGATAGAAGAATTAGGGTGATCCAGTGCAGATTCAAGTCGTCCCATATGAATCCCTGCAGGCATAATTTTGATATACACAGTGCGTCCAAAATATTCAAGTCCAATGTGGCCACGCTTAGATTCATACTCCAAGCCCAGCATTCTACTGCAACAAGAGAGAAAATGGCGAGCATAATCAAATGTATGAAAACCAACCAAATCTGCATTAAGCAATGCTTTCAGAATTTCATCTCTGACAGGCAGAGTCCTGTAGATTTCTGATGAGGGAAACGGGCTATGGAGGAAGAAGCCAAGCTTGACTCGTGAGAAACGCTTTCTCAAAAATGTAGGGAGAACCATGAGGTGATAGTCATGAACCCATACGTAATCATTTTCAGGATTGATCACCTCCATAACCTTATCTGCAAATATCTTATTGGCAGAAACATAGGCATGCCAAAGCGTCCGGTCAAAGCGATTGCTGTGGTCTGGGCACATGGGCAGCATGTAGTGAAAAAGGGTCCACAAATATTGCTTACAGAACCCATGATAGAACTTTTTCTGGAGGTCTGGGGGAAGGAATGTGGGAACACAATTAAATTCCTCCAGCAGTTTCTGGGAAACTTCATCTTGCTCACTTGCATCTATGTCGACCTTCAGAGATCCCACATAAACAACACCACTGTCAGATGAGAAACCATCCTTCATTTGTAATGAAAGTGAATCCTCATCAAAACTAAAGCACCATCTGCCAGATTCTGGATCCTTATGAGCATGTAGAGGGAGAAAATTTGCCACTATAATTTTCTTTTGACAAGTTCCAGGGGAGGGAACTTCTAAATCTTCATTATTATTTTCACCACCATCTATGTCAGGAATGATTCCTGGAACGGTCATCACCCTTGGAAGGGTTCTAGGAGTCTGAGGGAAATTCAACATGTCCCCAGATGCCAATTCCAACAAACTCATGTAAGACCTTGACACCATGATTGCCAGTAGGTGTTCATATATCTGTTTATTGAATTTAAAATTTTAGAACAATGAAGGACAGAGACGCCTCCCACAAAAAAGATCGTGAAGGGGTAATCCAAATTATAGAGAACCGAAAACGTGCAGGAAGGCAGGAGAAGAATGTTGTAATCACCCTGCACAGGCCAATGCTGAGCATTAAAACTATGCAATTATATAAACTTCAGTAAAAAGCAAACATTTGGTGAATTATAAAGTACCAATAAACCTTTTGTTTACGTTCAGCTATTGGTCCAAATCTATACCTCAGGACTTTTTGGGTTTCAAGATATACTACATCCAACTTTTTGGTAAAGTGTCTGTGTGAGTAAAAGTTATACAAAAAGCCAAACTCACTAAATTTGAAGCTTTCACATGTTACTTTTTTTTTTTTTTTTTTTTTTTTTATTTTTTATGATGAGGAACCCCTCCAAGGCAGGGCCACTTTGTGAACCCACCCTTGTCAGTTAAACCTCGGATCCGTGTAAAGCGCCCCCTCCACACAGATCGGATAATACTTCGGCTTCGCCGACGAGCTGGCCCCAAGAAATTGTTTGCACTCAAGGGGATTCGAACATTAGACCTCATGGGAGTACTACAAAGACCAAGACCCTTACCACTTGAGCCAACCCCTTGGGGTTAAAGCTTTCACATGTTACTACTATAAGATGAATTATCTTTGCTACCTCAATGATCAGACCTAGCTGACACATGCCCAACCAGGAACTCATCAAACATAGACTGTATTTGTAAAGTATTTACACTCATATAAGCAATCATTACAAATGCAGGCGCCTCTTGACAAGGGAATTTACTCATGTTTCAACCTATGAAACAAGAAACAAACACCGAATACCAAAACATAGTGAGAATAGAAGCAAGACATGCCTAGCTGCTATTGATAACCCAAACTAACTGGAAAAGAGAAAACAAAATCAGGAAAATGAAAGAAAGGCAAAGAAGAGCCTTGGATTCTTTGTAAAGTATAGACGCTTGAGGCATAAAATGGCATTAATGATCTTGCCTATGATACCATCAAAGTTTCCAGTTTTCATTTTCATTTTCAATAAACAATTTCAGTTTTATACAACTTTAATTTCATTTCCATTTCTACATGAAATATCTTCAGCTGCTTAATTGCAAATCAAGGTTGTCAAAAGGCAAAGGAGATATGTGCTCTTATGCTATCATGTCTTGAAATGGCCTACTTAGAAAGTCTATCTAGTTTGTTAAGATAATTATTGCAATCTTGAAGTGCTTATGTTAACTATGGACAAAGAAGTGAAGAGTAAAGGACAAAATGAATGGGTTCTAGAATGAACATAAATAATCAGATTAAAACTGTCAGACGGACGCCATTCTTCCCAACAGTACTACTATAACCATAGCTTCAATAGAAATGAAAATTGTGATGATTAAAATGTTTCAAGTCATATAGTCTAAACGAAAAGTAGTTGCATTAATTACCCCACAATAAGCAGAACATGCACAGAGTTAATGTTAAGACACAATTTCAAATCTCTGCCAGTCAAGGGCCATCTAGAGGCGACTTCTTTTCTTTGCAGAGGCTCATCCAAGAGGTGACTATCTATGCCAACTCAAAAAAATTGCATCATCCAAGGTTTAACCAACAACAAAAAAGAGAGTTCACATGATTTTTTTTTTTATAAGTAAAAGAGAGTTCACATGATATAAATCTATTGACAGTAGTAGTTTAGTAGAAAGCAAAGAGAGAAACACACACAAACATATGTATAGATACCTAGTTTTTAGATCCAGATGCAACTGAAGGGTTACATTGGTTTCTATGATTCATGTCTTTTTTATATAAAACTTCAAATTAACTTTTACAAATGTGTCAATCAATTTTCTATTATTCAGGATCAGGACAAAATTTATGGAGCCAGTGGAGTGGAAAAGAATATGCTTTTAATTGAGAGAGAAATTACAGCAAATTCTATCAATATAATACTTCAAACACATCCGTTGGCTTCAACCAAAATCATTAAATCATCTTATCTGTCTTCTAATGATAAAGAAATCACAGCAAAGTCTAACAATATAATACTTAAACACATCCATTGGCTTCCACCAAAATCATTAAACCACCTTATCTGTCTTCTAATCATGTACAAAGGAATATACTGATTTAAGAAATTAGATTTTGATAATTATGTATTTCTTCGTTAGATCAATATGTATCAGAATATGGCATCAACCAACATACCAAAAAAAGAACAAAAAAGAAAGAAGAAATATCTCTTCCATGGAAAAGCTTTATTCGACAGATCGTTTCAGGACGCCTCCATTTGTTTTTACCAGGAAAAACAAAAAAAAAAAACAAAACAAAACAAAATCGGCTTTTCTGGATACAAATTGTGAACAAAGGGAATAATCTTCAATTAATGCAATAGACAAGAACCCTCGGCCATTCATATTTTCACCCTTATCTTGAACAGTTACTGAGAAATCTTTACTCAACCTACTGTAAAAAGTCAAGTGAAAAAGAAAAGAGAAAACCCATTACTCTAACCGCGGCTTACCCAACAACTGAATTTAATATTCCCAAACTATTCACGTGCAAATGTTTGTTTCAGTTGAAAATACTTCGCTGACAAAATTTTCTCAATATTATTTTCCTTCCTAGATTACTGTGCTGAAGAATATCTCTCATGTACCTTCAGCTCGCTTCAGAGACATTTATATACATGCTCACATGCCTACATACATACAAACATACATGATACACAACCCATTGGATCGTAAGAACAGAGACAAGCGATTCACCTAAACCGAGATCAAACTGATCCAAAAACAGAGTTTCCTGAAAGCTGTGTAACGAGAGTAACGATCAATTTTCTGCAAAGAAATCACAGAAAGATCAGATATGCAATGCAAGTTCCGTTTAGTCAACAAGAAATCCAAGAAAAAAGAAAAAGAAAACGGTATCACCCCACATAAGCAAATTCAACCTACCAAAATCCCGAGTACCCACTTCCTCCGAACCTTAAATTTTCTCGGCAACCAAACAGACCCAGAACCCTTAAAATCAAAGAAACGAATGTGAACAAACGTAGAAAGAGATAAAATGTATGGAGGGAAATCACTCCGCCAAAGAAAGAAAGGTAAGAGTAGTAGGTTAGGTTCAAAACTGGTGAGATTTGTGAGGAGTATTAATGGGGTTCGAAACGGAAGTTTGGAAAAGAAAAATATGAATATTTTTTGAGGTTCCGTTTGGGTTGGTGTTCGTGTATAATCGATAAATGATAATTGTTCGTTCAACAAAGGAAGCTCTTTTCTTTTTAGATGGATAGAAACGTAGAAAGTCAAAAAAAAGAAAGATATATCAGAGAGAGAGAGTGTTACAGTTGGATTGCAACCATGGTTGGTCTTACGTTATAGTCTTGTGGATTTGGTCACCCACAAATGCCCCTCAACTTCATCTTTATTAGGTGTGTAACCTTTTTTCTTTTTTTTCTTTTTCTTTCATATAGTAATCTTAGTTTTTTTAAAAAAAAATAAAAAAATAAATGGGGTATCCCGGGCTTAATCCCGACTAAATTCTTGGGACACCTTTTTCTTTGATATACGAATTGTTTATATTCAAGGGAAGTCGAACCTTAAACCTAATGTTTTATGAATAACTAAAGTCAACTGACTTACCACTTGAGTTAACCCCTTAAGATTGCAATTTAAGTTTATATACAGCCAAGTTTGTTGTTCAAATGCTTATTGTTAAATTAAATCGTAAAAAGTGTTATTTTGAGAAAATTTACCTTTTTGCACAATAGATAAGGAGTGAGTTTTTAAAAGCATATGATTTTACAAAATGTTTAACTGCATTTTTAAAAATTGTGTTCTCATTAACTGTGTTTTGAAATCGATATCTTTTCAAATCACATGTTGTAATTACTAAGGGTGTGTTTAGTATTGTGATTTCGTAAATAAAAAGTGGGATTACATTTTTAAAAAATTGTGATTTAAAAATGTAAAAAATCTGTGTTTTCAAATCACAGATAAATAGATACTTTTTTTAAAAAAAAAATGCATAATTTTAAGGTTAAACACTTAAACGAAAATTTTAAAAGCCAAACTGTAATTTTGCTGAATACTTAACTACGTTTTAAAATCGTAAAACCATAGAAATCTTAAATCAAGCCGACGCTAAGTGTCACGTTTGAAATGATTTTATAAGATCAAGGTTTTATTTAGTGAAAAGTGTCACTCTTTTGAATAGTAGATATTTGGAATTTTGTGAAATTGTAGAGTTCATTTCATTTGAATAGAAGAAAGAAAAATGGCCATTTAAAACAAAAAAAAAAAAAAAAAAAAACCAAGTTGACTATAAAATGCAATAAGTTATGGGGACAAGAAGAATGGGTTAAATAGGTAATGAGTATGATTAAATGTCAAACCAGAATTGGAAATTTGGGGTTGATATCAATCTTTGAATTGATTGTTGAGGGACCTAAAACCTAACTATTGAGGTAACAAAAGTAAGTCGGCATTATCATTAATTAAGAATATTTACTCCTTTGCTCCGCGGATCTTTACTATAATTATTGATTTAAATAACATTGACCATTACTTGCTTTCTAAGAAAATAAGTAATGGATAAAAGGCTGAGAATCCTTCGTTTAAATTTCCTCTGCCTACGGATAAACATACAGCTGGCCCCATAAAGTCTCCTTATGACCCCCTCTTTCTTTTTTCTTTTTGTGGAGTCTTAATTTCTTAATTTGTTAGGATGCGTTTCGTATTGTAATTTTGTAAACAAAAAATGATATTTTAAATCAAATTATATCACTTCAAAAACAAAATCATAAAATTAATTGTTTAGAATTGCGATTTTTAAAAATTAAGATATATATATATATATAAATCACAGGAAGTGCTTTTTTAAAAACACATAATTTTAAAGATTAAATTACGATTTTGTCAACGCTTAACTACGTTTTTAAAAATCACATTTTCAAATCGTATATTTTAAATTGACATTTTTTGAAATTGTAAACCTAAATAGACCCTTAATATTTGAATTTAGTCCTTGAATTTCTAATTTTAAGAGTATGGTCCCTAAATTTTGTCTAGATTTTAATAAGTCATTCTATCACTCTTTCATCAAAATGAATGGTTTTGTTATATATAATTGTGTATTAATTCATATGCTAGTATTCATATCAACACTTAATATCAATGTTATATCATTAAGCGCCAATTCATCCATAAAAAAAAAAAACAAAAAACAAAAGACTTAACTTTAAAACAAAAATCATCTTCTTTGCCATCTTAATCTTTAGATTTGTAGAATTAAAGGAAAAATCATTAATTTTGATGTTGATATAGACCTTGGCATATCAAATAAGACACACATGACAAATAAAAAATAATTAATTTTAAAAGTAAAGTGATAGAGGGACCATTTTCAAAACTTGAGTAAAACTTAAGGATCTCATTCTTAAAATTGAAAACCTAAGGACTAAATTTAAATTTGATGAAAATTTAGGGATTAAATATAATTTTTCCCTTTTTGAAATTGTAAACCTAAATAGACCCTTAATATCAATACAATAATCAATCAGTTTTTCTTCTTATGGTAATAAAATAATCAATACGTGCAATTCTAACAGCTAAAATCCATCTAATCAATGAAATGAATAGAATTCATTTTATGGTGCAGATTAAATTTTACATATTTAAATTTGATTGTGTATATGTTACTACATAGTAAATATGTTGTAACATCATTTAAATTTTTTTAAATTACATAATACCATGTACACATTAGACCGAAACAAAAAATTTAATTAATTAGCTCTTTCTCTCTTTTTTTATATGACATTTATTCAATAGAAACAAGAATTAGATCTTGTTAAGTAAGATTTTGATCACAAACACACTTTTTTCAAAATTATCAAAATTATTCAAAACACAAAATACTTCCCACTAAAAAATACTTCACACCTTTATATCGCTTCAAAACACCTATTTTTTTTTTCAATAAAAAAAAAACATTTTTCAAAACTATTATCATACATATCAATAATCATGGTTGTCCTTTTCATGATATTTTTCTTGAAGTTCTTAAAATAGCAAAGCTAATTGAATGGTCCCATGACTAGCAATATGTAGGATTAACAATTAATTAAAGTAAGACTACTGTTGGGAATGGATATGGTTGTAGGCAAAGTAGGTGACTGTGGATTAAAGTGAAGATAATAGGGCAAAAGGTCAAAGATAAGCTGCAACCTAATCATTAAGAAATGGGGTAAAATGTAACAAATCAGCACTTTTTTTTCTTTTTCTCTTTTTCCTTTTTTCTTTTTTTCTTTCTCTTTTTTTTTTTTGGTTGTGGAAAAGCTAAACCCACATTTTCTTTGCACGCGGCTGCTCGACCACGCTGTTTCATTATCTGTCATCCACTTTGGCTAACACACGCATTTGCTCTCTTTTACCTAATTTCCTAAAAAGTTTTCACTTTTCACTCCTTATTTACCAAACTCTCCTCCTATTTAATTATGAATTTTGTGCTGCCCAAATCCGTGTAACCCTTGGTTAATTGAGAGGTTTAATTTCATAAAATCATTTTTGCTGTTTTTTTATATTTTTTTTTTACATACTAACGTTACGTAAGTTTGTAAAAAAAATTTAGTAAAATTTGTAGGTACCAAGGATTTTCTAAACAAATTATAGCTTTTTTTTTGGGCACATATTATGGTCTATATTCACATTTGTAACCGATTGGCAGCAACATAATGACTACAAGTTAATTCTTTTTTTTTTTTGTTTTTCATTGACATATTCTTTTTCTTAAATGTTCAGGAAGCATTACTAGGGTATTAAAATTCATAAAATCTACATAATGATATGTAAGAGCTAGAATTTCTCAGAATGGCACATAAATTTCGGATGATATAAGAAGTGTTTTTCATACTTTTGCCTAATGAAAAGGAAAGCTCATAGTCTAGCTAAAGAATAATTAGTTGAGAAGTTTATGGATCTGTTAATGTATCTACACAATCAGGAAATTCCACATCAGCATCAGCCTCTTTGGACATTCCACATCAGCACATCTTTTTTTATTTCTATAATAATGGAGCCAAGTGTATACAGGCAAAGTTAGGTTTACTACTTTTTTTCTTTTTTCTTTTTTTCAAGATAAGGGAAAGGAAAAAGGGGGTTTAGGTTTGCTACTTAAGTTTGTGTTGATAAATTTTATCTTTGTAACTTTGTGATTATCATGTAACTTTGTAATCTCTATATATTCAAATGAATCTATTCCACTTTCTTTCAAAGTTTGGATGGAAGAATTTTTTAATTGTATATGTGAAAGTGTGTTATTAGAGCAACATGCTCTCTCTCAATTTTGGCAATGCAAGATTTGATTAGTTAAAAAATAAAAAACAAAAGCTTCGAACTTTTTGTTCTGAAAATTTTGATAGAAGTTTGAAACATGAAAAAAAAAAAAAAGGGATTATTTTCTAGTACCCATAAAAAAAGAAAAAAAAAAAAGAGAAGAGTTAATTGCAGCTATTCACCGTACATTATGGGATCTCATTTCTAATGTCACATACATTAATACCTTTTATTATCAGCATTCAGATTGAAATATATATATACTTCAATTCTTCGATTACTTGCCTATTGGGGAAGCCAAAACTATCTAAAATAACTAATTGAGGTGGTTAGACCAACCTTAAAGTAGCTAATGTTTGGGGTGATTCGATTAGTCACAACAATTATAAGGATGATCAGTCACCCTCATCGACTGTTTTTTAAATAATTTGTCACCTCTAAAATTATTTTGGGGATAGTTTAGACACCCCAAATAGACTATGGGGTAGTCCAACCACCCACATCCTATTATAGGGTGGGGTGACCACTCTAGCTAGCCTTAATTTTTCGTTTTGTTTTCCTCTCTCCCTTTCTTTTATGCATTGACACTACATGGCTCATTTTGAGCCTTTTATTAAGAATTGTAAGACTTCCCATTACAGAAGATCTCAATCCTCAGTATTTTGATCTTAGATTAATTTGTAATTTTCCCATTAGTGTTCAAACTAGTATCAAAACTATCAATTAGTAATAGTTTAAATAATAATATATCAATAATAACATATTCGTATACCTTAATTTACAGCATCTATTTTAATGTTGTGTGAATTTTGATATGGATTGTTGGTTAAGTTTTCACACATTATTGGTTGAGGTTTTCCCTTTCCTGTCCTAGTGCTTAGATCTAGAACAACTCAAGTGTTTTATCCGTGCATTAGCACAATATAATATTGTGGTTAGTTGTGCATACAAACTTTATCCTCATTATTAAAAAAAAAAAAAAAAAAGAAGACATGATTAAAAGATATTTGATAAAAGAATCCTGATTATTGGTTCAGTTTTTGCTTTACCAAAAAGAGCATTGATTAGTCTTAGCTCTTGAATATTCAAGCAACCAAAAACAAATTAATTTCAATCAAAATATTAATTATAAAATATATAACCTAAGAAGATACTATAAAAAATAAAAAAATAATAAAAAATTGAAGAAAAAAGATAGGAGAAGAAAAATTGAAGCAATTGGTTTTCATAAAGACAATAGCAAGACCGATGTGGATAATGGCAAGAATGTAATTGTGATGAAAAGTAGGTCCCTGATCTAGTTGTGCAGTCCGATGTGGATAAAATATAGGGGGACAAGGATCTTTAAAAGCCTCTCCCCCCTTACCTAGCTCCTTCCATTTTCCTCATCTTAACGTTATCCTATTTCTCCACAATCTCGTACGGACTTTTCAGCTTTCATATTTCGGACCAATTCCTGTCTTCAAAGCCATACCAACTACGTTTGAACCCAAGTGGACCCTACAACGACAGCTCGGCACGCACTTGCTTTATTTTGGTTGGATGTTTCGTACCACGTCGGCATAGCACTCTGAAATTTCTGGTAAAACAACTCAAAATAAAATATTTAATTAAAATAAAAATTAAATAATTGAGATAAGGTTTGAATTTATAATTTTTGTTTTGATATCATGTTTATGTGTTATTTTGGCCTTATTTGGCTTGGACTATAGCTCAACAATACATACAAACAAAAAAATACTAATAAACATTGACTACGATTTTTTTTCTCTCTTTGAAAATAATATAAATAAATAATATTTAAATGAAATAATAAAAGTGAATAACTAAAATACTAAGTTAGATATATGTACTTTAAAAAATAAAATAATTAAAATAAAAAAATTATATTTTTTACTAAATCATTACTTATCTAAAAAAATTATATATTTTATAAAAATAATAATTAATAATTAATTAATATTCCCGTCGATTTTGTTAGCACTCCGTCTAATACAAGGCCAACTCTAATTTTCTTCTTTCTTTTGTCTTACTTTTTTTTTTTTTGGGTTAAGTCTTCGAAACATTAACATCATCAACTAATCCAACAATAAAGGTCAAAGAGAAACAATGCGAAGGTTTGAAGAGATTGTGTGCAAGTGTAACATATTGATGTTTGACTAGGAATTTTAGGGGGGGCGACGTGTGTCAAGAAAATAAAAGAAAATCATTATCACAAGAAACTTAAAAAATAAATCTAATGGTAGTGTTTTCTTTCCCTTAATCATGGATGCCGATATTCCTTCATATTTCTTCGCATGCGCCTACATGCGTTCATACTTCCATACCCTTTTTGAAACACATAGTGGGAGACATGGATAAAAGGATACAATAGTAAAAAGCGAGATTGTACCAAAGTTGTAACAGAAATATTAGGACAAAGATTTCTTTCAAATTGGGTTGAATAAATTTATTTTAATTTAGTCTATAAAAATGTCATGTATCTCTCCATGTGAGAAGTATATGTTTTTTTTAATTGTAATGACAAAATTAAAAAAAATATATATATATAAAAAATACAAGGGGCTATAATGTAGCATTTGTTTTCTCACTAACTGTAATTTCTACATGGCATGTCAATTTTTAAAGCTCAAGCATACTTTTATTTTTTTTAAAAAAGTATTTGAACTAGGGAAATAAATTTTGTACTCAACTCTTACTAATTACAAACTAAACATTTTAAAAAAGAGAACAGAGTTTTTCTTCAAATTTGGTTATAATAAATTCTTCAAACTCAATCTATAAAAATAACATGTATCCCTTAAACATGTGAATATGCACATTTTTTTTTTAATAGTAAAAACAAAGTTGAAATTTTTTTTTATTAAAACAATATGTGCATCTCTGCCATCTCACATGCTATTAAAAAAAAAAATACATGTTAATTTTATAGATTTGATTAAAGGAAATTCTTCAAACCCATTTAAAAAAAAGTTTGTCTTTTAAAATATTAAAATTAAGACAATATCTTCTAATAAGATATAAGAGACCCGTGTTCTAGTTTTTAACATATCCAATTCCAACCGAAATAGAAACCTTAACCACAAGAAACATATATATATATATTATAAAAATAGACATGGCATATAAGATATGTTGGATCCTCCAAATAAATAATATGGTTGTGGTATTTTCTCAGACTTTGAATATAAAGAAAGAGAGTCGACCCATGCGATGGCAAAATCAAACAGGGAATTATTGTACCCATTACCCGGATTGAAGGTGCATGTCAGCATGCTGCATGTTTGCATGTGAGCGGAGACATAACGTGCATTTGGCGTCATTATTTTTATAACCTTATCCTTGTGTGGAGACCACTCTATTTGCCACGTAGATTAAAAGGTTCACATCACCGACCACTCTGCACGGGTTGATGGTAGGTTGCAATTTGGATATTGTTTCAATATTTATCATTTTTTTTAACTTAATATTCTTTGTGAAGTAAAAATATTGAAATCATAAATTTTAAATAACAAAATCTTATCTACAATTTTAACAATTTTAGAAAAAGTAATACTATATACTACATTTTTATTTTATAATTATTCTATAATGTTGACACGATAGTCCCAATTAACCATTGTTAAAAAAAAATAAAAAATTGTGGGATAAAAAATAATATATATATATATATATATATATCATTACTTAAAATTCAAAAATTAGCTGAGGCTGTTACATCAGTATTGTGTGAAAATTGTAGGATAAATATGTGGTATATAATATTACTCTTTTAGAAAATAAAATGAGAAAAACTACATATTACACAAATATAGAGTTGCCAATTCATGTTAGTGCACAACCCATTAAGTTAAACGAGTAAAACTTTTAAACCTTGATACAATTCATTTGAATAAGTGGGTGATACGACACTATACACATAATTCGTTTAATAAACAAATCATATTGGGTTGACCAAAACATAATCCGTATACGAATTTTAAAATGAATTTATATTAAATATAGCTTTTTAGGTTTTGTTTTTCAATTGTAAAAATGTAATAATAATTAATTCATATAGGTTATACGGATTACTCATGGGTTAAGCATGTTGACCTGAGATTGACCTGTTTTTAAATTGATTAATTCAGGTTAACTCGAAACTGATTACACAAAATTTTAATCCTTTAATTTTGTATTAAATTTATATCAAATTTATAAATTATATCAAAAATTAATATTTCGACACAAATATTTTACAAAAATCCTAAAAAGATAATGTAACAAGTTCAAAGTAACCAATAGCCATTGAACATTTTTTATTATTATTTTTTTTTGTAACGAATACCGATCCAATGGCGATTAAATAAATTTTGTCACTATTAACCTTTCGAGATATTTGTGGTACGAAGCAATTTTCAAATAAAATATCTTTTTTTAAAAAAATTATTAATTGGGTGCCACGTTAGGTTTGGTTGGATGGCGAAGAAGAGGCGAGGAAAGGAATGATTCTTTGTTACATGCGAATGGGAAAATGAAGTGGGACCCCAGGGTCCGCCTTATCCAGCATCCCCGTGTTACACGGCAGGGTGTCGTAGACTCGTAGGAGAGTGATTGCGTGTGGAGAGGGAGCGTGGAGTCTCCGGTCCTTATCCGCTTAAAGAGAAACAGTAAATCCAACGTAGGACCCGCCACTTGATGGAATGTTCCACTACTCTTATCCTCTTTTCTTTCCACGTTCCTTATGCCCTACCGAAATTACCAAATTATCCTTTTTAAGGTATGGATTGGCCCTGGCCCAGGGCCAGGGCCAGGGCCAGGCCCATATATATATTTAACCTGCTGCAATCTCATCCCTATCTATATATTTTGCTCATGAAAGACTTTGGGTCCATGGCTTGCTTAATATAACAAGCGTCTGAATAAAATTGTTGTTTGATTTTTAAAATTGTAGTTTTACTTTTAAAAACTTACCTCCTTACTTGCTGCACGAAAACGTGAATTTTTTTAAGTTTTCATCCGTCATTTTATTTTTTAAAATTAATGTACTCCAAACATGACAAAGTTATTCACGATTTTGTTTAAAAACATGTATTTGACCTAAACAATTGCATGACCAAACAAGCTCTAAGGTTATGTTTGGAATACGTAAAATAATTATTTTTTTTGAAATAAATTTTTATTAAAAATAAAAAAAAATAGAATAGATTAACTTTAAAGTAGTCATTTTCATGGCTATAAGATAATGTATATTCAATTTAAGGAATATTCATTCCTTCATAACTATGAGATGATTGTTTTAAGTATTAAAATATATGTATATTTTAGTATCAATACTATTTTATTTTATTTATTTAATTTTTAATAAAAATTATTTAAAAATATAACTATTCTGCCTACCATAAACTTTTACGACTTTCATTAGACTGAGTTTGGGAATGCTCTTTTTTGATATTTAGAATGCTCTTTTTTGTAAACTGAGTTTGGGAATTACAGTTGCGAGGAAAAAAAGAACAAAACTGTTTTTATTTTCGCCATAAATCAATTTTTTTGTTTTTTTTGTTTTTGGGGGCAAAAACGAACTCGGTAAAACAGTATATACTTGTGTGCACAGTGCATAGTTGTGGGCTGAAGGTGCTAGAAATACATTGTGGACCATGGTGCTTTGATGGCCCATTTGACAACTTAAAATTAAGCATCTAAACGATAAGCGATCAAATCGTGAGCGGTAGTATTTAGACGGTTGTGATTACGTGATTCAGTAGATTGTTTTGGATCGTAGGATGTTTGTAAGTACGATCTAATAACATGTACGATTAACTTCTCATTATTGATAAGTACGATCAAATGGTCAAAATTTAAAATGACTTTTAGCGACAGTTATCTTTTGTTAATTTCAAAATTGAATTGAATTTCTGGTAATGCACTGACAAGAAGCCGTTTTGATGTTTTATGTCTTTTATGCAAAATGTTTAATTTTCGAAATCAACAAGAACAAGTGTTTGTTGGAAGACTAATGTTTATTGTTTATTTATTTTTATTTTTTGTAAATAAAAAATAAAGGTCAAAGTCAAAGACTAAAGATGAACAAAAAAAAAGTGAACACCAATTATTTTTCTTGTCGGAAACAATGAATGGAAAAGAGATGATAGCTAGCATAGTAAAGAAGTTAGAATTGCAAATAAAACAACCACTTGTATAGGATTACAATTAAATATTATTAAATTATTACTTATCTAAAAAAATCTTAAAATAATAATAAAAAAAAAATTTAATTATTTTAAATAACATCTCATCAACTCACGCCGAAATCAGCAATTCGTGATCAAAGGTGGCAATAGTCACTAAGAAGAGTCCTGGCGAGTAGCCCAACCCATAGAACACTTTACCCGACGGCCCTTCCATTTCATCTGATATTTTGAATTTTTTTTTTTTTTATTTTGTATTTTTCAATCTGTTGTGCATAATGCAGATAAACTTCAATATATTGAGTTTTGTAACTTTGTGCTCGTGGTGTTGCGCGCTGCGCCGAAGACACTAGCTGGCGAGCCATGCCAGGCCCAGGGCCGCACCTGATGTACGCCATGGGCTCGGGCCTGGCCCTCACGTCTGTCACTAACGGCCGCTTCAGCCCGCACCACACTCTCACCTACGCCCTCAACGCCTTCTTCGGCCCCGACATCGGCTCCTTCTCCGAGTGGCTAGCCACCACCCTCGGCTTCGGCCGAAGCTTGGCGTCCGATCTATCCGATGTCATCCACCACCCCTTTTACTACGTCCTGATTCTTGGGCTCCCTCTGTGTTTTCTCTACTCTAGGGTCTCCAGGGTTTTGCTCCAAAAAGGGCTTCTCGATTCAGTGTCTGGGGTGAGTTAGTCGCTGAGCTTGAAAGTTTTATGTTTTCGTTGTTTGGTTGCTGAGCAAGTGTGGGAAAAGGAAGGAAATTGGATTTTGCATTCTGGGTTATTGAATGCGTGGAAAATCCGAATTAGGTTTTTGAATTCAGTAACTGGGATGTGTTATGGTGGTTTTAAGTTAAGGGATTTGGGTTTCAATGATTTAATTTGATTGATTCTTTTGAGCATTACGTGGGAATTGCAAAGCCAGACTCCCAATTTGAATGATAGTATTAGTACAAAGCAGAAAAACAAAAAGAGATAAGTTTTTTGTTTGTTTATGGAGAAACAATAACTCATATAATTATTGGTCTGATTCAGTTTTGGATGCTTCTCCGGTTAAGGGGTTGTCCCGAATGCAATCATTTTTTTTTTCCAATTAGTAATTGGCCCAAGGGATGGGGAAGGGGAGATTCGAAGTGGTGACAAATGAGGCGTGGTTCCAGCTGATTGAGCTGTCCTTGTTGTTTTGTCTCGAATGCAATCATTTGCCAACCTATTACATTTTCATGTTTAATGCATTGACAAGTTTGTTGTCTTCATGTACTCACAATTGGAAACAATTGTGGGTAATAAGCGGTTTGCAATCCTTGTTGTAGGTTGTGGTGTCGGGTAATTAGTTTTGTAAGGTGTGCTGCTGCTAGATGTAGTAATATAATCTTGTTGGCTTTTATGCTGCAGGTGCCACTTACTAAGAAGCAATGCTTATTGTTGGTCTCGGCAGGTTCTTTAACGCACTTTTTCCTAGACCACTTGTTTGAGGTATGTAGGAGCTCATATGCTATGTTGCTGGCTGTAATTATTTGTTTGGTCTTATGTATTTTTCTGTTACTTTAGTGAAAGCAATGTTTGTGACTTGGTTCTGGAAGGTTAGGCTATTTGTAGTTAAAGAAGCCTCAAGTTATTTTTTCTGTTACTTCTCTTTTAACTGCCATAGTACTTGTAGGCGCTTTTCAATGAATTTGCGATTGCTTACACAAAAAAAAGGGACAATGAAGCATGAAAGGTTTTCAGAGACATAATACTCTGGCAGTTGCTTCTATTTGTAATGCAGTTATAGTGTGTTGTTCAACTAAGTCGTTGGTAAGGTTTAGGAGAAGAAAATGTGCTGAATGTATGGTGAGAAAGTGGTCTGCTCGGTAGATGTGCTGAAGCATGAAGTGCTTTTGGATATATGATACTCTGGCATTATCTTGGATTTGTAATGCAGTTATAGCATGTTGTCCAACTAAGTCGTTGGTAAGGTTTAGGAGAAGAAAATGTGCTGAATGTAATGTGAGAGTCTGATCTATGTGAAAACTGAGGATGTATTCATTTTTGCTCATCTAACAATGTATAAAGGTTGTAGGATGGGAGCAGGTTGGAAGAAAATAGTTGAGCAAAAATCATTACGTTACGTGAAAAGGAAATTATTGGATAATCACTTGTTGCATGTAGAGACATTGATCATTCAACGTTTCTCATAACATAGGCAATTTACGGAAATATTTAGGGAGAAGGTGAGGGCCGTCTTCTTTATTCTTATTGAGTTAGTACAAAAATGACAGGGTTTTGTGAGCGCTAATGTGCTAATTGTTATAACAGTAGACAACAGTAAGTTTGTAGGCTTATTGAAGGATATGTAAGATGGAACTTCAGTTTGCATAGACCAATTGCATAATGGAGAAAGTAAGTTTATCTTTTAGAGAATGTTCGATGACATGAATTAATGGGCATATGCAAAAAGAGTTTCCATGGATATGCTATTTGTTAGCAGTGCATATAGGGCTCTGGGGTGAGAATCACATCCAAAAGACATGGTGAGACAATTTAGATTAAGGTAGTTTTGATGTGAACAGGATTAATACTTCTTGTGTGGAAGGTAATTATAGTAAATTGAGGATGCCATATCTAGGGATCTGGGGGTGAGAATCACATCCAAAAACTCAAGAAAGCATTATGGTAGCTTGATTTTGTTTAATGCTTAAAGGTCCCAATCCTTACAATGTATCATAATGTCCCGTATAATACTGGCAAAATCTCTACAGAAGTCTCATATAAAAACTTGAAACTTTGACATTTTAGTCACCCTTGTCAGTGGTTTGCTGGCTAGTAAAACATGGGGCTACCCAAAGATTATGAGCACCACACAGCAATTGTTGCCACAGGAGGCAAGCTCATGTTTTTTGTTCTTAGGGAATTTCCTTTTCATGCCTATCAAAAGAAAGAACTTTGTTATTTTTCTTTTCTCGTTCTTTGGATGCCACAATTTTATTTGTGTTTGTGGTTAGTGGTGATGTGTAGTTCAATCTGATGGTATACTATGTTCTAAATGTTCAGGAAAATGGGCATTCAACGATGTATAGTTGGATATTGAGCACTGGTTGGTGGGAGGGCCGAGCACCTATCAATCCAGATGCCGTTGTTGTAGTTGGCTTCTTATGCATTTGTTTAATTGGTGGCTTTATTTACATCAACAGGTGTTTTTCTTTTTGCATTTTCTTTTTGTTTTGTTTAATATTCCTGGCACGGGTGTAATTCTCAGCATAATCATATGTATTGCTGATTTTTTCGGTGTGCAGAGTGAAGCCCTCAAAGTCCTCCAGAAAACAATCATATGAATCAATGAAACTTATACTGATCGTAGCAAGCCTGTACTGCTTATGGTGTGCTAGTCAAGTATACTGGGCAAATCCTCGTCGGCCAGCAGTTGGTGAAGAGGCTGACCTTGGAGTTCTTGTCTTTTTAGCCGCTTACTTTTTTCTCCCTCACTGTTTGTGTATTATGTCCATGTACCCTAAAGATCTTGAAATAGAGCAACTTCCCCTTTAACGCTATTTACATCTGCCAACCTAATTTAGTTGAACAAATGCTTCGAGCCCAGGAAGCACAAAGATTCACGTTGTGCAATCTGTCATAAATCAAGAAGCATCAGTTCCTTTATTCGATTGAAAGGATCTTCATTGATTTTGTTAGGTACTCTCAAACCTGTATCATGTTATTGTTTTGTTGAAAGATGATAGATCTGTTGTAAATTCTTGGATTATAACTTGTAAGCCATTTTGATTAAAGCTTGATTAGAAATCATTTGTGGACACACCTTTTTTATTTTAGTAATTTTTATTTTTTATTTTTTTATTTATTACCCTGAAAATTAGATAGGCAACTTGGAGTTGGGAGCTATTCATCTTAATTGCTCTTGTTCCATCTTTCATGCATATTTATTCTTGTGCAATCTATGTGCATGCCCTGCTCGTTTGCAGTTGTTTCGAGCATCATTTGATGTCTGTCATCTAATGTTTACAGCATTGTCGCAGTCAGTATAAGTTCAGTTATGAAACTGGAAGCCGAGTCTGCATGCTTAAAGTAATTATCATGGGATGTTTTGGGAACAAAGTGAAGCTCTAAAACTATCGGTATTCCACAATTCTGTGCCCATATAAGATCATATACAATTCAAAATCCAATTCAGATTACATGGTTTATTTCTACATAGAAACTTTATTCTTCGATCAAGAACAAGGACGATTTCAATGAAAAGATGACCAACTTGTGATCTATAATTGCAGATTTCAAACTCTGGAATCAGCATTCTTCGATTTCCTTGCAAAAGATGGCAGACAGAATGCAGCCGTATGGATCTAAAAAGGATTTGAGAGAGAAAGTGTTACATAAACTCTCAACCAATTATTCTCTTTTTATTCAGTAGTGGAGTTGAGAACATATTTTAGTTAACAAAAGAATTACCTCTTAGTTGTAGAACTTCGGGGTTCTTTTGCTACCCAATAATTCTCTGGACTCAGTAGATTTAGTGGGTGTTTAAAGTCGACTGGTGGCCCCTCTGTTGAGCATAGCATGAAGCCAATCATCCCACTGCAAAATGAAAGTAAAATCGACGAGGCATATACACCTCGTTACCAAATCAAAAGTGTGTTTTTCAAAGTTTCAGAAGCTTTTAATCCCAAAGGTGACAGAGCCTTTGAATATCTGCAGTGTGCTATGGTCTCTACAATGACAAAACTGTAGAGACACTAAATCCAAATCACTGGTACTCTCTGAAAATTTAGTTGACACTCCATAATATGAAGCAAACACACCAAAGTATGGTTTATTTCCCTAGGATTCCCTTCTTGAGTGTGCCACCCATGGCGATTGTCTGGTGCCTTGTCGTGGTCTATCAAGGATGCGTCTCTCCGGTTTATGTATCATGTGGCTGTAGGATGTGCTCAGATGCCTTAAGGGGCGCGTCAACCCTAGACCGTACATGGGTACATTTACAAGATCAAGTGAAGGGGGAAGGTTAGAGCAATTAAGTAGAAAAGTTAGAAAAGAAAGTATTTTATGATAGAGTATTTTCAGCTTGATTATGCAAGCAAAGTTTATAAAGGAAAAATATTATATGATAGAACATTTTCTGGCATTGTTATACATGCAATTTAGAAAAGAAAGAAAGTTTTTATGTTAGATTATTTTCAGCTCTATCATACGAGCGTGTTAAGAAAGGAAAAATTTATTTTAGGCTTTTCAAACAAAAGTGACAATAGATTTACTTAGAAAGTTTTTTTTTTTTTGGTAGCAAGCTATTATGGTAAATTATAATGTTATTACTCTTTCCATTCAACCAAAGAAATAGATTTTTATTAGAATAAATGAGAGCTCACATTAAACGCATTTTGATAAATTATAATATTATAAAGGAGAATTCTTTTTTAGGCTTTTCAAACAAAAGAAGAAGTAACTTTATTTAAAAAGTTTTCTTGTAGCCAGCTATTATGATAAATTATAAAGTTATTATTCTTTTCATTAAACAAAAGAGAAATTTTTATTATAATAAATGAGAGCTCACATTACACACCGTTTTGATTAGTTGGTTTACTTACTAAGTTATGAATCCACATTTTCACCTGTAAAATATTATCTTATAGGTGAATACTGACGCATGAGAGAATGAGCTATAAAATATGGCAGACATAATCTTTAAAGTACTTTGAGTGTACAATCTTGGATCCAATCTAGAATAGTGCTATGATGTGACTAAAGGTTTAGTTGGAAGTCATAAATGCTTTTTGATTATGTAGTTATAGTGACATATTCTAACATGTAAGTAAGATTTGTATTTTGAACACTAGATGTATATAGTTGCATATGAATGCATTGATGTTTATGCCTTAGAGCTTTGGCGCATTTATGTTAATAATTATAATTTTTTTTTTAAAAAAAAATTAGAGCAATTTTCACTGCGTGTCTATTGTCTAGGCATATTAGTAGCATTCCAAGGCATTTATAAATTGTATAAATAATTGGAGGCATTACAAAGTGGTATTAGAGAAAATCGGTTCTGCAAACCCTAAGAATTGTTTGTACTAGGACTATAGTATAAGTGCTATAGGGATGAATCTACGTACACCAAAGCATAGGTTAAAATAATGATGAAAATGGAGAGTCGCGATAAGAAGAGCGTGCCCTAGTAGGACTTGTCATGGTAGGGACTTGAGATAGTATTATGAATCAAGAACTAATTATAAATCGTTGTACCTTAATTCAAAAAAAAAAAATTATAAATCGTTGTATTGTAGAATATGTCGCCATGGTCGAGGAATGGCAACGGATGGGCCGGGTGATAATGGCAAGAGACCCTTCTAGCCCGAAGTAAAATACCCAATATTGATAAAGGTCATAATCATTAGATGATGATGCAAAAATGTTATCAATAGTCAAAATCCAATGAATTATTGACAGCTTGTAACCCACAAACATTAACCAGGTGCAAACCATTACCAATTACCATTGGTTTATATACTTGTATCCAGAGTTTGTCACTCAAAGATATTATCAAATTCCAAGTGCGTTTAGTGAGCAAGCTTGAAAGCACAAGCAAAATTGAAGTTATAGGTAAAAAAAAAGAAAAAAAAGGGAACACCATCATGCCAACATGGATTAATGCGTATATTGTGAACTTGCATGGTATTTTTCAAGCCAAAAAAAAGGATTAATGATTTTGACTAGCTAGAAAATCTAACTTTTGACAATACAATCAAAACACAATTATGATGTCTTATAAGTTTGGTGACATAATTGTCGGAGTGAGTGAAAAACATGGCAAACAATGGTATTCAAATTGCTTGGATCGATGATCATGTGTACCAACTCGATCCATCCATTCATGGTGCTACCAACTTTGGAGTCATCACCTTCTTAGCAAAGGATGGCAAACAAAAGGCTGCTGAATGTACCTGAAAAAGGGAAATTAAAGAAGTTTATAAGTTATAATCATGCATGCATGGACCAATATATATAGAACTTGATGATGATCATGATCATGAGGGCTAGCTGTCCAGCTAGCTACCAATAAATTTGAAGAGGCCGGCAAAGGATTCAATTACCTCTGAGTTGTAAAACTTCAAGGGCCCTTTTGCTACGCCATAACTCTCATTCCGATCAATTGGGTTTATTGCATTTTTGAACTTCACCTCCGGCCCCTCCGTGGAGCAAAGCAAGAAACCAATAACCCCACTGAAATCAAATTTTTCTGTAATTAGCTAATTAATACACCCTACAAATAAACAATGGAGATGATCTCCAGTGAAAAAATAACTGAAGTTCTCTCTTAATAATCTCATCTCCAACGTTTATTTTTTCACTAGAGATCTTCCGTGCTAATAGTTTTTTCACACGAGAAAAGCCAAATTCTTGGATACAATACAAAATGAGGATTAATGGAATGAAAAATGCAGCATGCAGAACTTAAAGAAGAATATAGGCATATATATACTTGCCAAGATGATCAATTGAGGGCTAGCTAGCGGTTAAAATAATATATTTCGAATGAAATAGATAATATTAATTTTTTGGTTAGGATTTAAAGGTTGTGTACTTACGGTACGGTGTACATGGAATTCATAGAATCTTAATCATTATTTTTAATTAAATGATTTTAGATTTTACTATCTTAAAGAGATATGATAAATAAATTTTTAAAAAAATCTCAATAAACAGTAAATTGTGATCAGGTGAAAATTTTAATAGGCTCAACTTACCCTAAAAAAATCTAGAAATCATAAATCAATTAAACTAATTTCCTACATCATGCCCTTCAGGAAAATATGCAAATATTGGAGCTACAAAATTAACTTAAAAGGGGTGCATGCATGAATCATGAATATATATATATATTATAATATAATATATATGTATATAATTATATATTATTATATATATATATATTTACCTGGGATATGTAGGAACAATTGTCCAAGCATATTCGACGGAGCCTTTAAATATTTGGCGACATTTTGTGACGAGTTCTTCGATGTCAAGGGAGTGAAACCATATGCTCTCTGCTTGGATGCACAATACTCCTCCGGGACGTAGAGATTTTGTCACCAATTCAAAGAATGAGGTTTCGAAAAGCTCATGATCAGGCCCTGAATTAATATTTATTCACACACATTACTTTGTTAAAATGCATATAATTTGAAAGGCAGAAAACTGCTGATCATTGATATGATGAGAGAGAGAAAAGAGAGAGAGAGAGACTTATTTGGGTCGAATGCGTCCACTATTATTGCATCATAATTTCCTCCCGGATTAGACTCCAAAAATAAAATTCCTGCCAAAAAGAAAATAGGTTATATATATATATATATATTTTGTATGAAGGATCCTTCAAGTGACTCACTCATGCATCAACATACAATTAAGGGATAACTTTACTTATCCTCTTAAATTGTCATCTATTTTGTAATATCCTTTTTAAAGTTCAAAATTTCTTAATTTAGTGTATCGAATTTTCAATTTTTTTTTTTTTTTTTTATTCAATTTTTCTAATCCATTAAGATTTTTCATTAAATCATTTCAAAATTTTCAAAATGCTCATATTTAAAAAATATATATATATATGAAATTTTTTTGAAAGATTCAGGCGTGGGTGTTCCTGCAAATTCTGTCAAATCCTTACTAATACGGTAATACCTAAATTTTTGCAATTTTTTTTTTTTTTTAAAAAAAAATTATAGGTATTTTGAAAATTTTGACACCCCTCCATTAGGATTTAACAAAAAATGCTAACAGAGGGAGGAAATTGAAAAAAACTGAAAGTTCGATATACTAAATTGAAAGTTTTAATTTTAATTTTAAGAAAACATTGTAAAAAGAATGACAATTAAAAATAAGTGGAGTTATCCCTACAATTAATGACGAAATTAGCAAAATTGGACATACCATCTCTAACATGAAGTGTCACACGAGGGTCCTCGTATCCAACTGCAATATCTGGGAAGAATTTCTTATACACCTTAAAAATCACACCAAACGTATCAGTCAAAAAGTTTTTGTCCAAATGGGAAAACCTGGTTTTCTTTTTTCATCTGGTTAAAAGTTAATAGTTCCCTTTATATATAAATATGTGCAAATATTTAAAAAAATTTGAACTTCATATTTTTATGTGAAAATATGGGGCTAATTAATGAGACTAGCTAGTATTGTACGTGAGACATATAGACATTTACGTGGGGTCGACCAAAGGGTAGTGCCGGAATAAAAGGTTTAATTTGTACTCACATCAACCAACATCATGTCTATTTCACAAATATCAATCTGCTCAACAGAAGAGTGGCGAGAGATTTCTCGTAGGATACCACCATCTCCTCCCCCAATAAGCAATACCTAAAAACAAATTAAGAAAGATGGAGTAAACAGATGGGAAAATTACTTACTTGTTATTATTGCTATCAAAACATGTTTTGGATGCTACATTATTTAAAAGTTATCATATACTTTAATTGAGAGGATCCATTTTATAGTAAGAAGAATGGTATAAACTTGTAATGGAGAGGATCCACATAATTAAGATTTTTTTGCATATGTTAAAAGGGAATAACTTAAATCAGGTCAATGTATAAAGTGGGTGTTTTATTTAATAAAAAACTGACATCTCAACTTTTTTTACAAATAATCAAGAGTATGTCCATACAATTATATCACTCTTATTCAAAAGAAACTCTCTCTTTCTCAACCATTCAAGAGAAACACAGGCACCTTCAACCACCAATAAGAAGATTGAAAGCAAAGAATGAAAGAGATAATAAAAATTGTTTTCGCTTGAGATCGATGCATAAAATCTTAGGTTTAAACATCTTTTGGTTGGCGGTGATAGTTGATGGTGACCATGATGTTTGAATAGGGCTTTTTGAACGAGAATAAAAGGGGTATCGTTTAATGGGGTTGTTGTGATTGTGTGTGAAAGTTCATTTTCATCAAGTGTATAAAAATTTGATGTGACAACTTCCCATTAGAGGGTATAAAGCATTTGGTCGATCCTAATAGTAGGGGCCCTCATGTTAAAATACTTGAATATAACGGAGAAAAACCTTGTTTGGCTTTGGAATAGAGCAAAGTGGAAGGTGAGTAATCATTTCTTGGTAAGCACATTCATCCTTCTCGGTAAGTTGTAAGGCTCCATCGAGAACGAAAACCTTACCATAGGCTGATGACTGCAATTAATAAGGAGTGATCAACATATAATATATAATATATAAAAATATATATAATTAATGCAACAGCCAACAAACACATGCTTTCACATTATATTCCAACTAAAAACTTTGGAAGATATTGCATATATACCTGAAACACCATCATACTTTGGTACTTGGACGATCCTTGAAATAATATTTTGTCTACTTTTAAAAAGTGCGCTTGTCCTACACGACAAATATATTCATATAAAGTTCATGAGTATGGTACATCAGTGCAAGTGGATCAAAATAAATTTCAAAGCAAAATTAATAGCTGGCCAACTTTTATGCTGAACTGAGAACGCATGCGCAAGATTGTGTGTTCACCAAATCCAAATTAATGTGTGAATACGTACCCAGAAAAGAAAAGAAAAGAAAAGAAAGTGTGATTTATGAAGTTTTGTCCGTTGTTGTTCTTTTAATTTGTCTAAAGTACTGCAGGATAAGATAATGACAATATATTATGTAATGCGTTTGTCTTCATGACGGAATTAAGAGGAGCCACATGTACTGCAATTTCTCATTAAAGCATGCACAAAAAAAAGCACCAAAACCCAACGTGACACATGTTTTAGTGCCAAAACTTACGGCAAGAAACCAATAGCCTACCATACGTTTTTCACGGGTTCATATGGAATTCATTCACAGATTTAATAGTAATTTTAAAAAGTAGAATATGAGAAAATGACTAAGAGATGAATAGAGTCATTTCTCAAAGAGAAAATGGTCTAAAAATCATCCCATCTTTAACAATATTTACTGATCACAAGAATATATCTTTAGCTAGCTATCTCAACTTTTGCTTTGCGAATTCTTTCTATACAAGAGTCGAAATATAAGAATCCAGTGTCCACCATTGAAAGTTTGAAACACCATTGTTTACACATGCACTAAATTTGAAGCATGACTTGCGCCATTAATTATATTCTTTCTTTCTCCTTTGGATGGACAAATTAAGGAGAGTTCCATTGTGATGGAAAACTATGAATGTATATATATATATATAGAAGTATAGAACTGATGATAAAGTTACATTTCTGAATTCAGCTAAGTATCAGGAAGAGATCAGTTAATATATATGTCTGAACAAATTAAGATATAATCCATGATACGCAGGAACAAAGTCATGAGAGATAACTTAATTGATTGAAAGTGATTAAACGACTCACCTGGCCAGATTGGACAATACTCAGAAAACCAACCAGGAATACTAGGATGTTTAAAATCGCCAGATGAGCATTTGCTGTCCCCTAATATTTCAGCAGTGATGACTGGTAGAGCAGAGACTTCATTTTCACCATTACTGATCATCACAACTTCATCTTCTTTTGGCGTTTTTGAGTACAAATCCTTAGAGAATGCGGCAGAAACAGAAACAATGCTAGTCATTTCTATTGAGTACTTCGTTTGCACCTTCCTCTTGGTATTAGCCTCCTCACTCCAGTGGTTTACCTTTTTAAACCTCTGAAGCACTCTAAATGTGTCCAAACTCTGATTTTATTGGCTCAGATTTGGAAATCTAGTGGACGCTTTGACTTAAAATATGTCACTTTAGATTCTGAGTGATTACTAGCTATGATGATCGTATGGATTCGACAATCCCTTCAAAATTGAGACACCAAGAAGAAGTTTCTGTGCAATCATAAAAAATTCATTAATAAAATTCCAAGTGCATTGAATTCTAAGTACACTAATCATGGAATATCAACAGCTAGTACACAATGAAAAACAAGCTAGGTTCAAGATCCGACAATTCCCCTTCCCCTGCAATCGGACAGGGGCTTAGAGAGAGGCTCCCGATAGGGTCCTTATACGAGTAGGGGGTACATTTGCCTGACCAAGTACTGCTCGATCGAGCGGCCTGAGCACTTGTTCGAATTACAAATGGGCCCTATCGGAAGTATCACGACACTACCAATTCATCCAATTCAAAATCATCAGATGGAAGATTTAGATATAGAGATAATTAAGAAAACATGTTAGTTGCTAGATTATTATACTTGTTACAAACTCCAACATTTTGTGTATAGCAGCTAGCTATAAATACTATTAGGTTTTTAGTTGTATCTTTCGGTGTCCAAAACATGTGCCTTGTATTTTATCATTTTAGGGCATTGGTTAGTTTTGTACCTAGGTTTTATGTTGAAGAATTAAAGACTTTTCGAAGAAAAAAAGAAGTATAGAAACTCATGTATATATAGACATGGTGTATTGATGTTTGAACATAGCCAAGGCAGAAAGTTGTGTGCGCTGGTATGTGCGCACATGTTCGGACATATATGGTGGACTCCAGAGAGTCATGTGCGCTGGTGTCCGGACATTGGGGTCTAAATCTTGTTTTTCAAGTACAATCAAACCTCTCTGAAAGTATTCGAGAGAGTTTGCACCATTACGATTGTTAATTTTATCTTTTATGGTATTAGAGCTTTTCACGACTCACGACTCACGTCTCAATTTCTCCTTCCAAAATGGCCACTCCAACTTCATCTTCTTCAACCACTTCACCTACTTTTAATCCCTTCCTCCCCTGCTTCTTTGATCACAAACCCTCCCACCTTGTCTCCGTTAAACTCAACCGTGACAACTCTGACACGGAAAACACATATGGTTCCATATCTGCGGCCCAATTCCTCCACATCCTCAAACGATCCCCAATCCCACTTTCACTTCATATGTAAGTTCATGTGGGGGTCTGTTTGAGAACTCCACTATTTTTCATCTAACTCAATTCTTTTCAAAAGTCAACTTTCTTCCAACATTTATATTTATTCAACTCAACTCAAATTTATTTAACCAAATTCAAAAAATAATATTTATATTCTAAAAAAAAAATTAAAAAAAAAAGGGTGGTTAGGCCACCCCTACAAGTTTTCGGGGGTGGCCAAGCCACCCCCACATGTTTGGAAGTAGTTCGAAGCCACCCCAAAACTTTTTATGTTTTTTAGAATTAAAATATAATTTTTTTTTCATTTTTAATTTTACTTTTTTCAAATATATTCACATTCCCTAATTTTTTTTTAAAAAAAACCATATAAATATAATTCTAATTTTTTTTTCTCGGTATCCGTAAAGTCAACAAAGAATTAAATAAAGTCGAACACTTAAACGAGTCCTAAACTTGATTGTGACTGACATAATAGTATCATGGGTATTGTCATGTTTTTTTTTTTTTTTAAAGAAAATATAGACTATGTTAATGTTTTTGGACAATGATTTTTGTTTTTTGTTTGAAAAAAATGTTCTAACTTAACATAAATGCAAAAATAGTTTTTAATGTTTTGTGTTTTAGGTTGTTTGTTATTGTTTTTATTTTGAAAATAAAACCGAGAAAGAGTTTAACAAACAGTGAGTATCCCAAATATTTTCTTTAAAATGAGTTATGAACATTTGAAAAGAATACATAGCAAAATAACAGAGTGTATTTTTAATTAATATTAAAAAAAAATCTTCATCAAAATGAGTGAACGAAATCTAAAAATTATTAAAGGAAAAAAATGAAGCAAAAAGCGTAAAGTGATAAATTTTCTATTTTATTTATAGTGCACGGTGTTGAAAAATTTGAAATGAAAATAGTAAGACTCTGAGTCTTTGAGTAACAGAGAACTTCCACCTCAACAAAACTTAAGTAAATGTGTTTTGATCATATTCTACCATTGATTTGCGCAACAAAAGTAGGTAAAAAAGCTTTTAAAAATTCCCTAAAAATTCAAGTAAATCACACAAAAAAAAAAAAAACTCCCATAAAACAATCAAATGAATTAAATCATAAGACCCTTAAATTTTTTTAAAACATTTTAATTTTTTATTCCCATGGGTTTAAATTGAGGAGTATAATTTTTTATTTTTATTTTTTTTTAAAAAAAAAGAATAGCAAAAAGAAAACCTGAATTTTGATTAGCAATGCATTAATAAAAATTTAGAAACAATCTCTAGTAAAACAAAACTTCTAAAAATTTCCTATAAATCTAAGTAAATCACACAACCATGAAAAAAAATTCCATAAAATATTCAAATGAATATCAAATTAAGACCCTTCGAATTTAGTTTAATAATGTTTTTTCATTAATGTTTAGAGTACAAAGTATTTTCTTTCACGTATTCGCATTTTTGATTGTTTAGATTACAATTAAAATGAAATAATTCAACAAAATCACAAAGAAACAAAATCTTTCTTTAATAAATATTAAAAAAAAAAATCTTCATTAAAATGGATGAATAAATTAATGTAAAAAACTTTAAAGAAAAAAAAAATGAAGCAAAAAGGGAAAAAAAGAAAAAAGAAAAAAAAAGGAGAAAGTTTCATCCACATGGAATTAACATCTTAATGCGTTTCAATTTGTATTAGAAATCGGTTCTTAAAAATCGTTTAGAATACATAGTATTTTCATTAATGTATTCACAATTTTGGTTGTTTAAATTACATGATAAGAATGAAAATAATCCAACAAAATCACAAATACAAATAAAACAAAAATCATCCAACAAAATCACAAATAGAGAAATCGATGAGAGAGTAAGAGAGAAAGAAAAACTTGAAGAGAATCTAACCGGAGGAAGAAGAGACTGACATTCAGAGCTAAAGTATTCTTCAAAGTGAGAAACTGATGAACACAGATTTCATTGAAAACTGGTTGAAAGTGATACAATTTTTCTATGGAAAAAGAAAACGGACATAAACTATCACTCATGCATGTTTAACAAAATAGAGCAGTTATTTGTTGTTTGCAAGGTAACTACCACTTGTCACGATTTTAAACTCTCTTAAACGCATGTTTCACACTTGTTTCACACTTGTCATAATATATAGTAAGATGCCATTTGTTGCAAGCATTTTGTGCCCTCAAATAAGAGATTAACACCTCAACTTAGAACAGAAAAATCAAATGTTATCAAAACACTATATCTAACCCTTCTTTTACTCATTTTCTGAAATGAAAAAAAAAAAAAAAAAAAAGGTGAAACCTCCCCATTTACGTAATCTCTCACCTCTCTTAAGAGAAAAAAAAAAAAGCACAGCCACCGTCCAGGCTGAACGCCACCCTGCGCCGAGCAATCTAGTCCAGCCTATGGAACGTGGATGACTGGGCCAATAGGGGTGGGCTTGACAAGACCGACTGGTCCAAGGCCCCCTTTATTGTCACCTACAGGGGTTTCCACATCGACGGCTGTGAGGCCTCCGTCGAGGTCAAGTTCTGTGCCACTCAAGGCAAGAGATGGTGACACCTATTAGTACAAACTCCTCCGGCCAGTGGGTCCGCACTAAATACACCTTGTACAACTACTGCAGTACTGATAGAGTCAGATATTCTACTCTCTCACCGGAGTGCAAGCGAGACAGATGCTTTTAAATTGGTTCTATCACTTGGCTTTATCTTTTTTAAATTGCTGTTATTTAATATGTAAAATCCTTGGGGTATAGAATTCATGCTTTTAATATGTATGATGTTCGAGATGTGGGGTTCTTCAATCTTCACTCATCCCTGTAAAAATCATTATATACTATTATCTAATTTAGTTATGCCAAAAAAGAAAATCAAAGTCTCCAATTTTTTGTTTTCTTTCTCTTGTGTTTGATTTGCTTCAGCTGTGGATGTGCTTTTGTTCTCTCTCAACAGAGGTGAGACATTAGGTAAATAGGTAGGATTTTTTTTTTTTTTTTTTCAGTAAATGATTGATAAAAGGGATATGGTGTTTTGATAACATTTGCTTTTCTTGTTATAAGCTGAGGTATCAACCTTTTATTGGATGGCACAAAAGACTTGATTTGTACCAAGATCTTATAAAAATTATTCTCTTATATATATACTAGCTCATAATCCGCACTATGTACGAGATTCTTCATTATAATTTAATTTTAAAAGTTAAATACATCTTCATACTTTTCATTATGGGTTAAAAAAGGCATGTAAAAAAATCTATCATACCTCTTTCAAATAAAAAGACATTAAAAGTTATACATTAGTACATTACTGAATATAATTACGCACCATCACACAAAACATTGCATCAATGTATAGATAAAAAAAAAAACAAAACAAAACAAAACTATCATAACACCCTTAATTTTATTTTAATCCAAAAAAATTAAAACATGTTAAAATATTTGTTCCCATAAGTATAGTTTATAATGAAAATAAGTATAAAGAAAAAAAAACAAAAAGAAAAATATGAATTCTGATTATTAAAACATTAATAAAAAATTAGCAGAAAAATGTGATAATATTTGTGTAATACCTATTGTATTTCAAGTCAAATAAAATTCATATGTTCTGAACACTCAAAAATAAAATAATACAGAGAAAAATAAATGAAATATTTTTTTTATGAATAAAAAATAAAACAAAATATTTCACTTGACATTTAATGCAATCATCTCACATGACATTCAATGTTTAATTATCTTTTTGGCGTTTCGAAAGAGTTTCTATTCATTTTTTGCATAACAATCAAATAGATTTTTGTCTTCTTTTGCTTTCAAAAGTAAAAAAAATACTTTCAAAAAAATAAAACCAAGTAAATCATACAAATGAAGAAAAAAAAAATTACATGAAACATTCAAATAAATTAAAAAATAAGACCCTTAATTTTAGTTTAATCCATATAAATTAAAACATCTTAAAATCTTTGTTTCCATATAAGTAGTTTAAAATGAAAATAAGTATATAACCCAAAAAAAATTTGATTACGATTATCAAAGTTTTAATAGAAAATTAGTGGGAATGTCTAATAAATAAATTGTTGCATTCTTTTGCTTTCAAATGACACAAAAAATAAAAATAAAAATTCCAAAAAAAAAAAAGCCTGAAAATGAGTAAACGGAAAAAAAAAATAAATCTCATGAAACATTCAAATGAATTAAAACATATGACCCTTGATTTTAGTTTTATCCATATAAATTAAAATATGTTAAAATTTTTATTCCTAACCCAAATTTTGATTATCAAGCATTAATATATATATAAAATATTAGTAGAAATTTCTAATATTATTAGTGTGATATCTATTATATTTCAATACAAATAAAAATCTTATAATTCTGCATAGGGTTATGCTATTAATCTTAATACAATTAATACTCAATCACAATTTTTGTGAAGAGATATTGCTACTCTTATCAAAGCAGCACTAACAAAGGCACAAAGTATGAGTATTTAATCAGATTAACAATACAAAACATAAAAGTCTAATAAAAACACACTATAATCTTCTTTTAGTCTACTAAAAATCTAAAAAATTATAATCTTAATTATTAAGTTGCAATTTTTATCAAAGAAAATACATACACACAATACAAATTGACCAAAAAAACCAAAAAAAAAACATCATTAACAACTATACATCAAAAGTACTGCATATTATTTAGCTATATAAACATCCTTAAGCGACTGTTATCCATATAATATGTCACAACAAAATATAGATGACAAATTGCCTTATTCATAATACCCCAGACAGACATATGGATCATCTTCATTCTCTTCTTCATCTGTATTAATATCTATATAATTATGACTCCACAATTATAAAAATGGATTAATGAGTCCACGAACTCAGCAAGTATAAGAAATACTAATCTTTTTAATATGAGCTATCTTTTCTAAAAAATTCTCTAACATGGTGATTATATTAACAGCTACATTAATATTAAGTTTTTCCAAAATAATCATTCCATGAAATTCATACTAATAAGATAGACACTGTAGAGTTTGTTTGATAATACACAATAAAAATTTATTTATTTTCTTATTGACAAGTCTAGATATATATAGCTTTATCCTTATATCTATATATAAGTTACTTGCATCTCATAACCTACATATGTATATAACTATAAAGAAATTAAATAATTCAATAATCACAAAACATATAAATCACAATATTCATTATATGCAATGCAATCTTCTCTCATTTCCTTTAGGAGTCTTGACCCCTCCGGCTTTCTAAGGGACTTAAACCTTTCGTTTACCTCTTTTAGGACGCACACTAGCTCCTCGACAGGACGCTCACTGGTTCCTCAATTAACATTTTTTTTTTTCCATATAGTCTTTCCGGTTTTTTATTTAACTTGAAACTCTCACTTAGCTTCCATAGTTAATATAAGAACATCTTCCAGTTTCATATTTAACTTAAGAAAACCTTTGGTTTTTTATTTAACCTAGAACTCTCTCTTAGCTTCCATAGTTAACATAAGAATACTTTCTAATTTTTCAAGTTTTAACATATCTTATTCTCATTAGTCAACAGTATGCAATAACATGTCATCTCTAAAATCATACTTTTGTTCTCATAATTATTTTCTTTCAATTCACTACTTATTTAACACATGTAAAAATAATCAGAAATATATATTCATGTTATTCATAAAATACGCATACTCATGTAATATAATAATCATCAAAACATAGTATTTTTGCTCAATAAGTAAAATACTTACCTTTCGTCGTCTGCTTAAAAACTCATTTTGTCCTTAATAAATTCACTGCAATTAATTGCGCCCACGCGTGACAATATATTAGTCTAAAACTATTTTTTTAAAACCAATATTTAGACCATTGATTATAGTGCTTATACCCTGTCCAAAAATGGACAACATAACAACATATATCTAAAATATTATAATGTTACTTGGGCATTATAATGATATGTTTACAATGTCATAATACAACTTGGGCATCATATATAACGGCATATCTCAAATGTCATAATACAATTTGAGCATTATAATGGCATATTTAAAATATTATAATACCACTTGAGCGTTATAACGGCATATTTAAAATATTATAATATCATTTGGGCATTATAACAGCATTTTTAAAATTTCTAACATTACTTGGGCATTACAACAATGCTATTGTAAAATACCTAATATTATTTAAGCAGGACAACGACGCATTTGTAATATTTAAAAAGGATGATTGAATATAATATCCTTACCTAAAATATTTTATCACACTTTTCCAAATAATTTAGACATTATAATGACATAAATTAAATTCTAATAACTAGAATTGACATAAATTAGGGATAAAAGAATTATACCTAGCACTCCCAATTAAGCTCCAGAGCTTGAAGACTTACAACAATTTTTTTTTCTCCTTCCTATAACTACATTAGGTACATGAGAGAGAAATATATTTTTCTGAATGAAAAAATATGTACTACTAAAGCCTATTTATAGTTAGAGGTATAGGACACCAATGGAATTTTTGTAAACAAAATCAAGAGGTGAGTTAACTTCTGGTTTATACGTAGATACTGCATTTAGTGACTTACCAAATCACGGCGCCCCAATTCTTCCTACTGAAGTTAATGAAATCTCATATAAGGAAAATGTTTGAAATAAAATCTTGGAGAACATGGCAAAACCATTAAAGTACAATAAAATTATTAAAATCATGACAAAATTGGTCCAATTAATAAAAAATATGGGTTTATGCCACATGTCGCAATTCTAGGCCAACTCTAAGTTGGAACTTGGCTATTATATTTGATACATGATGATAATAATAATAATAATATTAGAATTAGAATTAGAATTAGAATATTAGATTAGATATTAGATTGGATATGATTAATTACTAATATGGATAATTTTTTTAGAATTAATGAGTGCAATACCTATATGGTCGATTATGGGTAGTTAATTTACTATGTTTTTAAATTTTCTCTTTCTATAGTTTAAGAGAGTAGTAAGTTCTGAGACCATAATATCCTACATTAAATATTTGAATTTAATGAAATCCCATAATTAATGGACCAGTTTGGTTTTACTTAAAGGACTGATTTTTTATTGAAATGACCGATTTTTTACTGAAAATGACCGGTTCAGTATTTACAAATTATAAGTGAAAAATCAGTTTACTCACTAAAAAATATGAGTTTATGCTACATGTCAAAATTATAAACATGCCACATGTCAAAATTTTAAACACTCTCTAATGTAAAACTCAGATTTTATATATGACTAGCTCATAACTCGCGCTATGCGCGGGATTCTTCATTATAATTTAATTTCAAAATTTAAATTCATTTTCGTCGTACATTAATGAATATAGTGACACAAAATCACACAAAATATTGCATGAATGTATAAATCACAAATATATATATATATATAAGATCCTTAATTTTATTTTAATCCCTAAAAATTAAAACATGTTAAATCGTTATTCCCATAGAAGTAGTTTATAATGAAAAGAAGTATAAAGAAATAAATAGCAATAAGAAAATCTGAATTATGATTATTAAAGTATTAATAGAAAATTAAGAGAAAGTTGTGATAATGTATATGTAAGAGCATTCTCATCCGGCTCCCTATTTTTATCCTTAAAGTATGAGTAAAATCAATTTTATTTACTTTAGAGAGCCACTTTTTCTAAACACCTACATCCGGCTCCCTACTTTAGGGATTCACTTTGACTTTTTCATTTAAATATTAATATTTTTTTAAAAAAATTTAATTCTTTCTCTAAAAGGAGAAAACAAATAAAATTAAAAAAATTAAAAAG
>FXXK01000453.1:165379-185790 GCA_900184695.1 Betula pendula
TTTAAGATTCACTTTGACTTTTTCATTTAAATATTCATATTTTTTTAAAAAAATTTAATTCTTTCTCTAAAAGGAGAAAACAAATAAAATTAAAAAAATTAAAAAGTAAGAGAGAGAAATTAATATTTTATTATAAAAAAAGAAGAGTAGGGAGTGAAATGGCTCCCTACTAGTAGGAAGCCATTTCATGTTCCCTACTTTTTTCCTCAAAGTAGGAAGCCGGATGTAAGCAATAAAATGGTCAAAAATCTTATTTTGGCTCTCTATTATAAGGATATTCCTATAGTAGAGAGCCGGATGAGAATGCTCTAATACCTATTGTATTTGAATACAAATAAAATTTACATAATTATAAACATTCAAAAAATAATGTAGAACAAAATAAACAAAATCTTTTATTTGATGAATACAAAATAAACAAAATCTTCCACTTAACATTTAATGCAATCAACTAAATCCTCTCACATCACATTTAATGCTTAATTATCTCTTTGGTATTTCGAAAGCGTTTCTATTCTTTTTTTGCACAACAATCAATATATATATATATATATATTGTCTTCTTTTGCTTCTAATGTAAGATCTTTATGCTCCTGATTTATTATCAATGAAATTTGGTAGATTTTCACTCAAAAAAAAAAAAAAAAGATTTTGTTTTTCTTTTGTAGTTAATGATATGTTTTTAAATTTTAAATTTCTCTTTCCCTATAATTTAAGAGAGTAGTAAATTTTGAGACCATATTATCTTATATTAAAATTTTGAATTTAATGAAATCTCATAATTAATGGACCCTTTTTTTACTAAAAATGGCCAGTTCAGTGTTTAAAAATTATGGGTTAAAAACTGGTTCACAAAAATGTCATTCCTAAAATACCACTCTTTTTTTTTTTAATTAGTTTTTTCTAAATTTTTTTTTTTAAGTTTTAGTATTTTTTTTAATTTATAAGGATACTTTGTCTTATTGAAAATTTTTTAGGATCATTTTTGTATATTTTGTTGGACTTGGGGATATTGACATTTTTTAGTAGTTTAGGAGAGATATTGACAATAATTGGTTAATTTGAGAGGCACATTGACAATAAAGTGTAGTTTGAGAGTAGTATGTGTACTTTCTCTCAAAATAATACATAAATTAAAACGGACAATAAGGACAAAATTGAAAAAAAAAAAAAAAAAAAAAAGGTACAATATCACAGAAATAAGATAAAAATGGAAATGAAAATAATAATATAAATTGAAAAAAATTGTCTTTGTATACTTTTCCGAGTTCCAATGAAATTTTGAAAGCCAATGTTGTCATTAATTAAGCACGTAAACAATGTGCATTACGTTAAAAAAAAAAAAAAAACTTAATAACAACAACACAACTAAAAAATCATCATACCTTGTTCCAAAAACAACAATAAAAAACTTTTCTCAACATTGTTTCATGAATTCATTGTACAATTACAAAAGGAAAATTAAGCAAATTCAATAAAAAGTAATATATAATTTAGAATGGAAAAGAAGGACAAAAAACGAAAACGGAATAATAGAACTACAGAAACTAAAAATAAAAAACGAAAAATGAAAAATAGTAATATAATAGAAAAATAACAATATTTTATCTATACTTTTCTCGGTTCCAATGAATTCCTAAGTATAGGGAAATGTCCTATCAAAATAGAAAAAGAAACTACTACTCAATGGACGTAAACTAAAAAATCGCCATATCTCATACAAAAAATAACGATCGATCTCTCTCTCTCTCTATCATTTTTCTGAATTTAATATAAAATTTACAGAAGGAAAAATAATCAACTGAAATAAAATAATATATGAATTAAAAGAAAAATAAAGACAAAAAACAAAAACGAAAAAACAAAACCACATAAAAAAAAGAAAAAAAAAGGAAAATGAACAATACTAATAAAACATAGATAGAAAACACTTTCACTCACAATCTCTTACTAGAATTCAATGTATNAAAATAAAGACAAAAACAAAACGAAAAACAAAACCACATAAAAAAAAAAAGGAAAAAAAAGGAAAATGAACAATACTAATAAAACATAGATAGAAAACACTTTCACTCACAATCTCTTACTAGAATTCAGTGTATAAATTACTAAGGAAAAAAAAAACCAGCAATTTGATTAAAAAGTAATATATTAATTAGAACAGAAAATAAGCCTTTGCATATATAATGTAAAAGAAATTACTTTTAGGACACATACAAAAAAAAAAAATCAATGAATAACTGCAAAAATTAAAAAATCGTCATACCTCATACAAAAAATAATGATAGGAAACACTCTCTCTCACACATTATGATTTTTCTCAATTCAATGTACAATTTGCAAAAGAAAAAAAAAATCAATTTGAATAAAAAATAATATATTTAAATTAGAACAAAAAATAAAGACAAAAAAAGAAGTACAAAATCACAAAAATAAAGATTTAAAATGGAAAATGAAAATACTATATAAATGAATAATATATGAATTAAAACAAAAATAAAGACAAAAAAGGGAAACGAAAAAAGAAAACCACATAAAAAAGAAAAAAAAAAAAGAAGGGAAAATGAACAATACTAATAAAACATAGATATAAAACACTCTCACTCACAATCTTTTACCAGAATTCAGTATATAAATTACTAAGGGAAAAAAAAAACATTTTGATTAAAAAGTAATCTATAAATTAGAATAAAAAATAAGCCTGTGCATATATAACGTAAAAAAAATTACTTTTAAGACACATACCAAAAAAAAAAAAAACTATTCAATGAACAACTGCATAAATTAAAAAATCGTCATAGCTCATATAAAATATAATGATAGGAAACGCTCTCTCTCTCATTATGATTTTCCTCAATTCAATGTAAAATTTGCAAAAGAAAATAATAATAATAATCAATTTGAATAAAAATAATATATTTAAATTAGAACAAAAAATAAGGACAACAAACATAAGTACAAAAAAAAAAGAAGATAAAAATGAAATGAAAATACTATATAAATGAAAAAAAAAATTGTCTTTCTATATAATGTCATCCATCAATTAAGCACATAAACAATGTGCAAAAAAAAAAAAAAAAACTCGAACAACAAACGTAAACTAAAAAATTGTCATACCTTGTATAAAAAACAATAATAAGAAACTTTTTCTACTAATCATTTCCCTGAATTCAGTGTAAAATTTCAAAAAAAAAAAAAGAAAAAAAGAAAAGAAAAAGAGAAGCAATTCAATAAAATATATATATAAATAGAACTGAAAATAGGGTGAACAATATGCAAAAAAAAAAAAAAAAAAATTGGGAAACCAACCTTTAACTCACCTCTTCACTTGGTTTGTCAAAAAAATGAAGTAAAAAGAACGAAAGAAGATCTCTTTTATAAAGTCTCGATCTTGAAGATCAAAAGGCTAGATTGTAATAAGAAAAGAAAAAAAAAAACAAAAAAACTAAAAGGAACTATTAAAATAATTAAATCTCTATTTTAATTGTCTTATTTAAACACACTTATTTTTTTACTTGAACAAACATTTAAAATTAAAAGATATGACAGTTTGTTAAAACCAAAAAAATATTAGATTAGATATTATATTAGATATGATTAATTACTAATATGGCTAATTTTTTTAATTTTTTTAAATATTGTGTGCAATAAATACAATCATAACTGATAACTCAAGAGTCAAAAAGCTTTTGAATTAATTCATGCCACATGTCAAAATTTTAAGCATATTACATGTCGCAATTCTAGGCACTCTCTACTGAAAAACTCTTTTATATATATATATATATATATAATTATAATATATATCAGCACTGAATGATATTTAGATTCAAACTTTCTTTTGAAAGTCTCGAAACAAAAGTTAGTTATGTTGGCGCGCCATTCCCGTCGGATGCATTAGCTGTCATTTTGACAGCAAACTCCCAAAAAAAACTCCATCTTCCATTGCTGCCCACAACTCTCTCTCTCTCTCTCTCGCCATGGAAAATGAATAGCGTCCACCGCCCCCTCTACGCCACCTCCGCTCGTTTCCGCCGTGGCTTCCCCAAGTCCTTCTCGCTCCGGCGCAAGGTCCCTTGGCGGGGCCTGGTCCTGGACCCGGGGTCCGAGCTCGTCACCCAATGGAACCACGTCTTCCTTGTGACCTCCCTCCTCACCTTGTTCCTCGACCCTCTCTACTTCTACCTCCCCGTCATTGGCGGTCCAGCCTGTATGCAGATCGACGTGGGCCTTGGCGTCTTCGTCACCTTCCTCAGGACTGTCGCCGACCTCTTCCACCTCCTCCACATGCTCATGAAGTTTCGCACCGCCTTTGTCGCACCCAGCTCTCGGGTCTTTGGCCGCGGAGACCTTGTCGTCGACCCGTCTGCCATCGCTTCTCGGTATCTCAGGTCGGATTTCTTGGTTGATCTCGCCGCCACGCTGCCTCTCCCACAGGTGAATTGACAACCCCCCAAATGTTGATCTTTGCCCATCACTGAATTTTTAGGATTTTTTTTTCTAATCACTTATTTATGCTGTTTATATTTTGGTGGGATGCGTTAAACTTGTCCAGAAATTGAATATCTAATGGTTCAATTCAAGAAGCACAAACTGAAATTTGAATTTACTCTGTTTATGCTTTGGTAGATAGTCATATGGTTCGTAATTCCAGCGGTGAAAAACAGAACAGCTGCTCTTGCGAACCACACCCTTTCTCTGATTGTTCTCCTTCAATACGTTCCTCGGTTTTTTGTTATTTTTCCTTTGCACCGGCGGATCATCAAAACCACCGGATCTATAGCCAAGACTGCTTGGGCAGGGGCAGTCTACAATCTCCTTCTCTATATTTTAGCCAGCCACGTAAGCGCGCACTAAATTTCCTCGTTTTGGACTACGACTCCTGTCGAGAATTTATTATTTATCTAAAATGTCAGTGCAGATTTTCGGAGCTTCGTGGTATTTGTTGTCCATTCAGCGGCAGCATAAGTGCTGGAGCATAGAGTGCAGAAAGGAGATGAATGCCACACATTCTCCGTCTTGTGATCCTCTGTTTCTTGATTGCAAGAGTTTGGACATACCCGAACGCCGTTATTGGCTGAATGTCACTAAAGTGCTCACTAGCTGTGATGCTCGAAACGATTACTATTTTCAGTTTGGAATGTTTGCTGATGCCTTTACTAATGATGTTGCTTCTTCCAATATCGTTGAGAAGTACTTTTATTGCCTGTGGTGGGGTTTGAGGAGTTTAAGGTATGCTTTGCTTGTTCCATGTAGAAATCTATAAAGGGATAGAATACAAAAGAGAGAGAAGCGGAGAGAGAAACTGATAAAACCGTTAGGTCTACAAAATTCTTTCATTTTCTTCCAATAGCATATGAAACTTTTCAGAATGCAGTTAATGGTCAAAATTAGGTTCATCTGAGGATCACAAGCAAATAGTGGAAATACTAAATAGCATTCTTAACTTAAGCTAAAGAGTCAGTTTAAAGGAAATCATAGGCTGTGTATTGACTTGCATTTCTATAAAAGCTTGCAAAAACTCTGGAAAGACTCTGCATTGTTCATAACTTAGTTAATAATCAAACAACATGTGAATTTATTCCATATATTTAGACGATTCAAAGAGGTTTGAGAATATGTTAAAAAGCTGGAAATCAATTAAGCATGTCACATATTATTTCTGATTTTATTGTTAAATTCAGTCTCATAGCTTGTTCCTTAGTCCTTTCCCCTTCCAATATGTTACCCCATGCACATGTTTCACTTAACAAAATCTCTGTATCTCTCTGTCTCTCTGTTTCTGTGCATGTATATAAATATATCTTGTTGATTGAGGTCTGACAATTTATACATGAACATATTTGAAATATTACTTTTGACGGTTGTGCTAATAGTTTGCCCAATAATGCTGTCATATGCAGTTCATATGGACAAAGTCTAGTTACAAGCACTTTTAGCGGTGAAACATTGTTCAGCATTCTCATTTGCATATCTGGTCTTGTTCTGTTTTCACACCTCATAGGCAACATGCAGGTATTGTTTGCCTCATTCCAATATTTTATCTTCATTCGGTTTTGGTAGTTTGTGTAATGTGACAAATTGGGTTTTCTTGAAGAATTATCTGCAATCTACAACAGCAAGATTAGAAGAATGGAGGGTCAAACGAAGAGATATAGAGGAGTGGATGAGGCACCGTCAACTACCTCTAGAATTGCAGGAACGTGTTCGTCGGTTTGTTCAATACAAATGGCTTGCTACAAGAGGTGTAGATGAAGAATCCATTTTGCGCTCTTTGCCTTTGGACCTTCGTCGTCAAATTCAACGACATCTTTGTCTGGCTCTTGTTCGCCGTGTATGTCCTTTATGCATCACAGCTGAGAGAACTAAAATTGTTCTAACCGTGTATGGTAATAAATAGAAACTAAAAATTGAATATTGTAACAAGAAAAAAGAAAATAAAGATTTAGAAAGAGTAATTTCCAAAAAAAAAAAAAACCGAAAATAATTCTAAAAGACTGAAATTTTATTGATATTTCAAAACTGAATTGAAAAATAATAGGCCATATGCCTTAATACAAAGCAAAAAGATATTATTCCACAAAAACCTTAAAACTTATAACTGATTCTTGTCATTCTAGTGCTGATGCTGATTCGGTATATTCCAACGTCATTAATTCGCTATCTGACAACTCAGATGCTGATTCTCCTGCATCAGCAGCAGTTTTGAGAAGTAAAAATATAAGTAGTATCTGAAATTTCCATTTCATTTGCAGGTTCCTTTTTTCGCACAAATGGATCATCAGCTCTTAGATGCCATCTGCGAACGCCTCGGCTCATCGTTGAATACCAAAGACACATATATGATCCGGGAGGGTGATCCCGTGAACGAGATGCTGTTCATCATTAGAGGCCAGCTGGAGAGCTCCACAACCGACGGTGGAAGGTCAGGATTCTTCAACTCTATTACCCTCAGAGCCGGCGATTTTTGTGGGGAAGAGTTGCTGACATGGGCTCTAATGCCCACCTCCAGCCTCAACTTTCCATCATCAACTCGAACAGTCAAGTCCCTTACTGAAGTAGAGGCATTTGCACTTCGAGCTGAAGACCTCAAGTTTGTTGCCAGCCAGTTCAAGCGCCTTCACAGCAAGAAACTCCAGCATGCTTTCAGGTACTACTCCCACCAGTGGAGAACTTGGGGAGCTTGCTTTCTACAAGTTGCATGGAGACGATACATGAAAAGAAAGAAGGAAATGGAGTTGGCAAGACAAGAGGACTTGTTTTATACACATATTTTGGAACAAGACTTTAAGTATAGGGATGGATCAGGCGCAGATTATGAGGATAGTGGTGCTGGTAGCTTGTCAATTGACAATGCACCTAATGCCCAGCACTTGGGTGCTACAATTTTGGCTTCAAAATTTGCTGCAAACACCAGAAGAGGGGTTCAACACAAGTCTGATGCAACCAGCTTACAGATGCCCAAGCTGTTTAAGCCAGTGGAACCTGATTTCTCAGCAGATACTGAAGATAGTTGAGTTGTAAAAGAACCATTTCATTCATTTTTCTTCCTTGTTTTTGGCCATATACAAACATGTGTAACTTGGACATGTCAATTGGCAGATAAGCAAACTAGAGAGAGAAAAGCTCTCCCCTCTCTCCATTAAAGATCCCCCCTCTCCCCAAATGAGAGCTCCCCACCGCCACCCGTCGCATGTGGGCTAAAAAGATATTGAATAGTGCCAATTCTTTTTTGGGGGGTTTTTGTTTTTTATTTTTTCAGTAATCCAGAGTCGAGAGAAAAACCAAAGCCAAGCCGAATAAATCCAGAGTTATTGACCCCAAACCCAAGTTGACTCGGCCCAACACATCCTCAGTCCTAACCCATCCAGTACTTACGGACAATAATAATGTTGGCCCATTTAACATCCCAGTCCAATGTTATAAACTTATAAGAGTTATATTATGATATAATTGTGATAGATAGGATTTAATAACTTTAACATCTACAATAATCATCAGTTTGTAACTATATTGTAGAAAAATGTACAATACCCCAACTAGTTTTCATTTAAAAAAAAAAAAAAACTAATTTTTATTTTGTAAATGTGTCTCTAGCATGGTCATAAATTCTTTCGGCCAAACTCGAGCTAAATATTAGAAAATGTTTGGAGTACTATATATATAGGTCTTATTGCAATTTCTATACAAATTCAAGTAGTAGTATTCTAATGGCAAAACAAAATTAATGGGCTAAACCTAACACTTTTAAATATGGACGCTGACTTCTATTTGCAAGAATCAAAAGTTAGAAAAGAGAGTTGTTGATGTAATACCCTGACTCACTTTAGGGGTACATTTACTTAATAAGACGTTCAGAGTATTAACTAGCAATAATAAATTTATTGTGGAAATGTAAGGTCATATAACTTAAATGCAACAATATGTTTCTCAAATTGTCTCTTGTGCAGTAATGCACTTATTGAAAATTAAATATGCAATGAAAATAGAGATTTTTTTTTTTTTTTTTTGACCTTAAAGTATGATGACTTTTACGTTTTAGTCTCTAAATTTCAAAAAGTTACATTTGACTCTTACAAGTTGTTAGACTGTGACAAGTTTTTCGTTTATTTTTTTTCGTCTTTTTTGGACGGAATGTCAATCACATTATGTGACTTTTAACTTCTTAAATTCTCAAAATGCCCCGATTTATTGCGTGCTTTCCCCAGATAAACCTCTTTACTTTATATTCAAACCAAATCAAAAGCTTCTACACCCTCGATTACTCCAACAAGAACCGAAAGCGACAAAATAACTTTTTTCTTGAAAAGCAATCCAAAAAAGGAGCTCACTAAAAAAAAAAGAAAAAAAAGGGCGGTGAAGTAAAAATATTTTGGAACATACCAATGTCCAATGCACCAAAAAATATTGACGGAGTAGTTTTCATATGAACTAACGCATCAATTTATAAGAGATTTATATTAAAAGTTATATTACACTTAGCAATGCTATTTTCTATTGAGTTTCAAAAACAAAAATTTTGTCTTCTCGCCTTTTCCTCTTGCCCAGAAGACGAATCAGAAGCCTCCCCTCTCCTTTAAAATGCCTTGGGCGGAGGAGGAAAATCTCTTCCTCCTCCGCCCCTCGCTCTTACTCCCCCTTTCCTTCTCTCCTTTTATTTTCTTGTCTCTCCGTAGGTAGCAATTATCTCTTTGGAGGTCTTTCCTCTTTTTTGGAAATTTATCCCTCCATGAGTAGCTTTGCCTATATCCCTTTCACCACTTGGTGGCTGGTTTTCATCTCCTCTCGATGCTCACAATCCAAATTTACTTCTTTGGAATTTTGGATCTAATTTTTTTCAAAATTAAATATGTAAACTTTGAAGAGCTCTACCACCTTACATCGGCACCTCCCTCTGCTCCGCCTTTAGTCGGTGAATCCGCTTTAGAAATCTATTTTATGCATTTATTTTTTTATTTTCATTAATTTTCTTGTGTTTGGTCTGTCGTCCTAGGTCTTGGATCGAAGACTTGTATTTCTCTTGCCCTTTAGGGTCAAAAAATGTAGATCGGGCGTGGGAGATTAACTCTCACAGTCGATAATAATGGGGTGCGTTTCGGGTTTATCACATTTTGATTTAGCCTTAGATCTAATCTGCTTAGCAGATCTACTTCTTAATTTCATAGCGTTTATACTATATTTAATTTGCGTTGTATGCTTTTAATGTAGGAAAAAATGCAAAATCAATCCTTGTGGTTGGCCTAAATTACAAATCATTCCCTATGGTAGTAAAGTAAATTCAGAAGTCCCTGTGATATACCAAAAAAACAATTTAGTCCCTAGAGTTAAATTCCGTTAAAAAGTTTAACAGATTCCGTTATGTGTCACATCAGCACCAATAATATCGTGCATATGTCATTCTTAAAAAATATTAATATATTAAAAATATTATTATATAAATTTAAAAGCTAATTTAATTTTTTTGAAAAAAAAAAAAATAGGGAAAGGGTGGTGCGTGCTGCTGGCAGCCACCCCTTTGTGGGGTAGCTGCCAGCAGCATACCACCATATGTGCCAGGGATGGCGGCGCCATCCCGGCCACCCTCTGGGGTGGCTCACGAGGCACCCTAGATTGGGCTGGGGGGTTGGCCTGCGAGCCACCCCCCGTTTATGGGGTGGCCGCGCGCCACCCCGGCCTTCTCTGGGTGGCCCGCGAGCCACCCAGAGGTGGCCGGAGTTGGCTTGCAGGCCACCCCTGCTCGATCCAAGGGTGGCCTTCTGGCCACCCTTGCTTCTGGGGTGGCCCGTGAGCCACCCTAGAGGTGGTCGGGAATGGCGCCGCCATCCCTAGCCATCTTTGGTGGTGGTTGCCGGCAGCCACCACACCCACCCCTTCCCTATTTTTTTTTTTTTTTAAAAATTAGGTTTTTAATATACTAATATTTTTTATTAAGAATAACACATGTTGTAATATTATTAGTGTTGACGTGGTATATAACGGAATCTGTTAAATATTTTAACAGAATTTGACTCCAGGGACTAAATTGTTCTTTTGGTATACCACATGGACTTCTAAATTCATTTTGATACCATAGGGAATGATTTGTAATTTAGGCCAACCACAATGACTAATTTTATATTTTTTCCTTTAATGTAAAAACTTTATATTTCTAATATATTATCAATAAAATTTTACATATTCTCACTTAAAAAAAACATAATTTTCTATTATTAAAAAATTTGGAACGTACCTTGGAATCTTCGATGTTCATTGTCTTTTAAAGCCCTCGTCCCAAACATAATTAAATAAAAAGAGAAATGGACTTTAAATTCAGCGTATGGTGCCACAATTACAAAGGTCCTTCTCAAGAAAAGAAACGCCTTTGTTTTTATTCATCTCTATCAGCGCGCTCATGTGAGTCATGTGACGACTGCCTTTGGCAGCAAAGAACCCAAAACAAAAACAGACCCACAAAAGGAAAGTGCTATGCACAGCAGCCCAGAGGATACTCTCAAAAATATAAATTAAATAATTAATTAATTTTTTTTTTAATGTAAACATTTGAGATAAGTGATAATTGAACATAGTATGAAAGGAGAGATTATGAGTTTGAAATTTTGAATTCTATCTCCTTCAGTTACCTCTTATTTTAATTAAATATTTTACATATTGGGCCTTAGAGCATTCATAATGAATTCTTTAAAATTTTTTTCAAATTTAACTCAAAACTTTCTAAATAATTTTTCTACTTTAAATAAACACTATTTTTATTGATAAAATTAACTACTTAAAACATTCAATGCATTAAATTCAATTCAAGTCAAATCTTTTGAACATTCAATGCAAAAGATCATACTAATAAATTAGAACATTCATTTTTTTTTTTGGCTATTCAAATATAAAAAATATGTTTCAAACAAACGTTAAGTTTATTATTTGATAAAGAGCTTGTTAAATGATAGTTTTTGTGGACTTTGTTAAAAATTTAGAAAAAAATCAAATATAAATAGCTCATTATAAGTGCTTTTACATATTAAGATGAAGTTTAAGCCTATAAATAAAGGAGGGTATTAAAACATAAATTAAATAATTAAATTTATCAATTGTAACAATCTTATGGGTGAAGTTGTTAGTGTGAAGAAACGCACTTGTATTAATCTTACTTCCTACCGAACTTCTAAAGGGTTTGGCTATAGTTGTTAAAAAAAAAATAATAATAATAAAGGTTGGCTATGGTTGTTAAAAAAAAGTTGCCTTTTGTTTTACATTTTCAAAATAAAAATATTAACAAACAAATAAAAAAACACTCTTAAAAACATAAAAATAATTTTGACGTCACATCAAAACTTTTTTTTTTTTAAAACAAAAACAAAAAGCATTGTCCGAAACACATCAACAAAATATTCTTCATGTCCTACCAGAGAACCCACTAAAAAAAGGGCTCACTCAAGCAGGAAACCCACCTAAATAAAGGGGTTCACTCCCCTGTTATTATCTCTGACTTTCTCCTTTAAGCAGGGGATAAAATCCCAAATAAAATGATATTAAATGTAAAATAAAAATATTAAAAATCATATTTTTATCATCCCGACTAACTTGTCAATAAACTCTTTATTAAAAAAGTCAAAATTAATTAAGATCAAACATATCATCCTTACAGAATAATTATAAAATAAAAACATAATTTATAACAATAGTCCATACAAAATATAAACCGGATAAGAAGCAAAATATGGACAAGACAGCTTGTACGTGTCAAAGAAAAGCGGGGGATTATGAAAAAGTCTCCAGCGAACTAATGGCTCATTGCTTGGCTGCTTGTGAAAATATTGGAGGCCAGAATGATAAATTATTATAAGAACAGCAATTTCCACCAACTTCTGTTGGTACTGCCCCTATTATAATAGCTAATCTGGTCAATTTCTTTCGATATAAGTTATTAAACCCAATAATTACGGGACCTTTTTCCCCTTTTCCTATTCATCTCAGGGGGAAAAAAAAAAAAAACCTCAATAATTAGTAATTACAGGCACCGTGGCATTTAAAAAGTCACACTCACAAGCTCACAGGCTCACACCACACCATAGATAGAGAGAGAGAGAGAGAGAGAGTTTTTCTCTGTATGGTGTTTGTTTTTCACCCAACTTTAGCCTGAAAACAGAACACTCTGTTTTATCTTAATTCTTAAAAAGAAAAAGAACTTGTGAGGTTATCTGTGTGGCCATGGCTGCTCGCAAACTCTCCTCGCTGCTGTCTCGCTCTCTTTCTGCTTCTGGGTCTGCTTCTCTGCTCTCCTCTCTAGGTGACCTCTTCAAACATGCTCTTCTTGATGGCTTTTCTTCGTTTTTAATTCTTGATAAATATGATGATGATGATGATGACGATGATGACGTGTTTTCTTCAATTTTTTATTTTCCATGCGTTGATGTTTCTGGGCATGAGCTATAACCTTCTTTGTATCTTCAGGATTTGTATTTGGTGTCAATTTTTCTACCATTTTTGTTCATTTTGTATAAAGGTTTGCATGGAATTTTAGCAGAGAAAGCTTAGTAATCTTGGAAATTTATTGTGTAAGCTCTGCATGTTTGTTACAAAGATAAGAGGAGAAAAGAAGAACAAGGAATTTTGAATCAGATATTCCTGTTTAAAGTCCTTTTCACTTTATAAAGACTGAGAAAAGATAACCTTGTGTCAGCTTGGCATAAATATCTTGCTTAGTTTGGGTGATGATGATGATGAAAGAAGATCCGTAAAGGACTAGATTCAACAAGTGAAGATTTTGAGTGATGGGGTTCCTTCTTTTTTGGAGGTTATCTAGAATCATAGGAAAAACCCAGTTACTTTTCAACTGATGAACATGCCCTTACTGTTTGGTGCAGGTTGGAAATAATCAGATACCACAATCGTATACCATAATTTGAAATAATCCTTTTTTCCTTTCTATTTCTTTTGATTGTTCTCCTTTAGTTACGTTTTAATTCATACATCTTTTACAAAATTTATTTGATGAAGTTATTTACAAACTATGATCTTCAGGAAGAACTTCTGGCTGTGGAAGAAGCGTCAACAGGTTTAGCACTGCTGCAGCACCTGAGGCCTTAATTACTCCACCTGTTCAGATAAGTTACACCCAACATCTGATTAACGGGCAATTTGTAGATGCTGCATCAGGTAATGTTTCCCCTGAAAAAGTCTAATAGCTTTTCTTTCTTTCTTTTTCATGAAGTACTTTTACCAATTCCTATTTTACAGCATTTCTGTCATTGATTATGCATGTGCTGGACCTAATGTCGGACATTCTGTCGGTCTCAGGAAAAACATTTCCGACACTTGACCCTCGTACCGGGGATGTGATTGCCCATGTTGCTGAAGGTGACGCAGAAGATATCAACCGGGCTGTAGCTGCTGCTCGGAAGGCATTTGATGAGGGACCATGGCCAAAGATGTCCGCTTATGTAAGAAAAACCCTCCTAATCCTCTTTTGCTTTTGTTATTCAATTAGTATGAGAGTGATTCCTAATACAGATAAATTTGTAACAATATATTCTTTCCAGGAAAGATCACGGATATTGTTGCGATTTGCTGATTTGGTTGAGAAACACAGTGATGAGCTTGCAGCTCTAGAGACATGGGACAATGGGAAGCCTTATGAACAGTCTGCCACAGCCGAAATACCAATGCTTGTACGGCTATTTCACTACTATGCTGGTGAGATTGCTAAAATTGAGTATTATTTGCTTTTACTATTGCACACGTTTTGTTCTTCTAATGCTTTCCAGTGCAAATTATTCAGGCTGGGCAGATAAAATCCACGGACTAACAGTTCCAGCTGATGGAAATTATCATGTACAAACATTGCATGAACCAATTGGAGTTGCAGGACAAATCATTCCCTGGAACTTTCCTCTTCTCATGTTTGCTTGGAAAGTTGGGCCTGCTCTAGCATGTGGTAATGCTATTGTCCTGAAGACGGCGGAGCAAACACCTTTGACTGCTCTCTATGTGGCAAAGCTATTCCAAGATGTAGGTTTGTTGAGGGCAAATGCATTTTGTTTCTTTGCATTTCCTAAGTGATCATCGTGTAATCTATTCTGTATCCTTTGGTGACAGGCTGGTCTTCCTCCAGGTGTTTTAAATGTAGTTTCTGGCTATGGTCCAACTGCTGGTGCAGCTCTTGCTAGCCATATGGATGTGGACAAAGTAAGTTAGGCATCTTCATGTTATAACTCATGGCTAGATGAAGTTATACCTGATGAATCAATTATATTGAGAGCAGCATCACCTGTTCAATTATTTTCTCGGCTGTTGAGATAATCTTTCACATTGCCACAGTCTACAAGGATACAGCCTGCATATGTATCATACCACCTGTCATGCTCTTAAACTCTGCTGATTTGGCAAAACAAAACCTTTAATCTTATTTTGGATGTGTCCACCTATTGAAACTAGTAGCAATGCTTTTGCAGCTAGCGTTCACAGGATCAACTGATACCGGAAAAATTATACTTGAATTGTCTGCAAGAAGCAATCTTAAGCCGGTAACACTAGAGCTAGGTGGGAAATCACCTTTCATAGTATGCGAGGATGCTGATGTTGATAAGGCTGTGGAGCTTGCACACTTTGCTCTGTTTTTTAATCAGGTTTGTTCAAGTGATCTTCTTGCAGAGCTGGATTTGTTAGGATGTGAATGCTTTAATTAATAGATAAATGCTATATTGTCTCCAGGGGCAATGTTGCTGTGCTGGGTCTCGTACATATGTACATGAACGTATATATGATGAGTTCATAGAGAAAGCAAAGGCACGTGCTATAAAACGTGTTGTTGGTGATCCCTTCAAGAAGGGTGTGGAACAAGGTCCTCAGGTACTGAGACATGAGGATGAAGTGGTTGGCACAATCTTATAATTCCAAAACATTTCGGTTTATCTATGTTTTGCTGTCCTTAGATAGTTTAAAGTAGGCCTCAGTTTCTCTTGTTAAAGCATTGATTAAATGTTTAAATTTACCAATTCTTATCCGCTTAAGTTTTTGGGTCAAGTGATAATCTAAATTAGTACTAGAGTAGAAGTTTTGAGTTTGAACCTTATTTTCGTTATTTACCTCCCATTTCAATTAAAAATTTCACGTGCTGGGTAAGACAAGTGGTGATTTAACATCTCCGTGCCTGATTCATAGTTCAATTTGGTTCACAATCAAACTGCAACAGAGCTGGCATGGAGAGGGGAGCATTCTTTTCAATATAAATTAACACTTTCTGAAAATGAAATGTAGAGCCCATAGAATTACAATATACCTATGGATTTCAATGGGAAAGCAGATTTTTTTCTTCTGTATTTAAAATTAAGGACTTCTTAACTAAATGGATTATGAATCCATGGGAGTAAATACATTCTTGAAAGTTTTTGCAGACCATGTTCTGTTTCATTTTACTCATATGTCTAACAAAATCAAGTAATGCTGTTTCTGGACCTTATGAAAATCACAGATTGACCCGCAGCAATTTGAGAAAATCCTTAGGTACATAAGATCTGGAATCCAAAGCAATGCCACCCTTGAATGCGGAGGTGACAGAATAGGCTCCAAAGGCTACTTTATTCAGCCCACTGTCTTCTCAAATGTTCAGGTACTTATAATTTCTCTCTGATAATTGCTTTAACCATTATGGATGAAATATCATATGATGTAACATGAATTTGACTTTTTCACCTCATCAGGATGATATGTTGATAGCAAAGGATGAGATCTTTGGTCCAGTGCAATCCATCTTGAAATTCAAGTGAGTTCAAAACTTCCTTCAATTTGCTACAATTGTCATAAAAACTTCTACCACCCCCACAATTATACTATCCTATTCTAAATAGATGGTATAGGAAGAAACATGTGTCCTAACTGCGATGCTATTTGGGGAAAAGAAAGAAAGAAAAAAACAAAAAAAGGGTTATATCTATTTGGTCTCCAGATGTCTTTATTTCTGATCATGGAAATTTTGGGTTCTATACCAGGGATCTTGATGAAGTAATACGAAGGGCAAACACGACACGCTATGGTTTAGCTGCAGGAGTTTTTACTAGAAGCTTGGACACTGCCAACACATTGACCCGAGCACTAAGAGCTGGTACCGTGTGGGTTAATTGCTTTGATGTGTTTGATGCTGCAATTCCTTTTGGTGGGTATAAGATGAGTGGTATAGGCAGGGAGAAGGGAATCTACAGCCTTCAAAATTATTTGCAAGTGAAGGCCATTGTTACTCCTTTGCATAAGCCAGCGTGGTTGTAAGTGTCTCAGTTCCACTTCCACCATGTTGTCTCACTTTTCCTGTTCTAAATAAGGACAACATACAAGGTCAGCTTGTAAATAAAATGCACAGAAAGTACGAAACCTCGAGAAAACTTGCTTGTTTGCCCCCGACTGCCCCCAAGTTTACATTTGCATCTCTGTCGAATCCTAGTGACGCCTTGTGTTGCTGCATGACATTTCGAGTTATGTTGTTACTTTGGATTGTCTTTCTCAATTGAATAGTGTTGGACATCTCTCTTGCGGGTGAAATCTATCCCCAAGTTAGAAACATTTTCCAAGGTGAATGCCACAGAATCGTGTCTGTCAGGCTTAAGAAATTTGTTTATCTTACTGTCCAGTAAAAATGGTACACAGAGAGTGTTTTCAAAAGAGAAATGCTATTCTCAAATGGACATTTTTTGATGTGACAGTTAAAATTATTACTGGGTGTAGTAATAGGTCCCATTCAAAGTGTATGAAATATAATAAAAATAAGCTGATAATCTCCGCTTAGGGTTGGAGTAACCACAGACAAACCACGTAAAAATACTTTACACCCATTACTCTTATTCTATTAACACTTTTCTTTTTTAATGAGCAAGTAAATTTCATTAACAAAAATAGTTCCTTACAAAGAAGAAAGCACAGCTACAACTGTAGCTACAATTGGCTTTGCTTGGTAACCATTTACTCCCCCTATGACATATTGTCAAAATTTTCGCCCTTGTCGCTACAATTGGCTTTGCTTGGTAACCATTTACTCCCCCTATAACATATTGTCAAAATTTTCGCCCTTGTCTTTCATCACGTGGAAGTATACGGAAGTTCAGATTTTGAAATGCTTTCTTCCAATAATGCCCCTTATTTCAAGCTCTGTTTTTGTTTGTTTATTTTTTCTTGTGCTTCTTTAAGGGGTATTTTCAAAATAATTGAATATATTAAAAATGTTAAGTCTGGCCAAACAGAAGTTGACAATACGGGATGATCAGGGTTCGGATTTCAAAGTTATTGATTTAGGAGGTAAAGAGTTAACAAACACACCCAATATCACTATCAAATTACAAATTCAGCATCTAGCCTAATACCTTGTCACTATCAAATTACAAATTCAGCATCTAACCTAACACCTTGTCAGGGAGGCCCTAATGACTACATAAAAAAAGATTCTCCATATTTCTCATATATTTACCTTTGGACGACACTTGAGAGCGCACCTCCCAACAAAAATTTTGAGAAAATCTTTTCTTTTGAGAGTAAATGCACACCATGTCGGGTGTTATTCTTCTCCCTTCAAATGGTATAGACTGAAGAACTCAGACAAAGTCTAACCAAAATAGATTGCAAGCTCTTACCCTTCCATTTTTGCACCCCTCTAGCAATGATTTCCTTCTAGTCATCAAGGGAAGAACACTGAGACATTTGTCCATCACAAATTTCAAATATAACGACTAAAGCTATATCGAAAGAAAAGATGATCTCTCCATTCCATGCAACCTCTACAAAACACACAAAGCATTTTTTCTTGAAAATTCCAGCTAGCCATCCACCCTCCAGTAATAAGTTGGTTTTGGACAACCAATCAAAAGATAAACGCTTGCTTACGGATGGCAAGTAAAAACCAAAAGAGCTTCGACTAAGGCATAATAGCTTTTTTATTCCTTATATAATCCTATGTTTCACTGTAGTGGGTACTTATTCGATTTAGAAATACTTCACAAAACCTGATCAATATTCTAATAACACATTTATAAGCAGTAGAACCAGTTACAACCGTTACCCACATCCTTAAAACCGTTGCCCACTAAACACTAACACTTGACAACCCATACAATACAACTACTAGCACAAGATAACCCATTGACATACTAACTCTAATACCCCACTCCTCCATTGTAACACTTTTTTTCCCATTCAATTAGAAAATAATAATAATAATTTAAAAAAAAAAAAAAAAAAAAAACTCTAATACCCCACTTCCACGAGCATAGCCGCGTTCCACGTTGTGCCTATCATGTAGCATTTTTCTTTTTAAAATGCCAGGAGGCTTCAAGTGATTGAACTCATATGGACATGGGAAAGCCCAAAATTTAGTCTATGAGTAGCTTCTCATAATATTTGAAGTTACCCACTAAATTTTAGATGTTTGTTTTTGGTTATTTTCAGGGGTAGTCCATCAGGACACAGCGAAGGACTTTAAAATAAGATCTGTTTAATAGAAATTAAAAGCAGAAGTTGGTTAAAAGATGAATGAGAAACAAACCATGGCCTCGACAGAAACTAAGCTCGTGTCCAAAAAGAACACCGATTTGTTACAATCTCATTCATAAAAGAGACTTGCGATGACCCCCTCGGTCGAAAGGGATTCGATCAAGAAATCGACCGACCATCTTGAGTTTTTGTATAATGCAACATCTCATTCGAATGTGTAGTCCAAGAATATTGTTGAACTTTCATTGATAGCCCGTTTTGACCTAATAAACATTGAAGTTAAAAAATCTTCTTGAAATATAAATTTGTAGACCTTGAATAAGCGTTCCAACACCATTAAAATTGTCTTCATCAAATATTAAAATCTCAAGATATGACTGATTTAATAAAGAGATATACGAGATATGTTTAGTGTTATTCTCNGAGGGAGAGAGAGAGATAGTCTAGCCAGAGCTCTCATGGAGAGCTCCTATCTCAGAGAGGGAGATAGGGAGATAGAGAAAGGAGTAGAAGTCTCAAAGTCCAGCAGAAGTCGAGAGATGTGAAAAGGTCCAGAAGATCCCACTAATGGTCTTCCCTTTTCTATATAAAGGGATTTGACTTTGGCCAAGATTGCATCTTGGCCTTACACGTGTCAACCATGTGGGTCCATAATAAAGAAGGGATATTTTGTCCCAACATTCTCTTATACATTTTTTTTTTTAATCTACCATTAAATCTATGAGATCTACGCACGGGTCTTACTCTTACAAATTTAATGGTGAATTTGCCCATATCTCTTATGGAGCTGGACAATAGATAAATACGAGAATAAAATCAAACATTTCTCTTTAATAAAATTGGTCTGCTCGTAAACTGTCCAACATCACTACATATCTCATGGTTTTTTTTTTTTAATGTTGTTCTTACGTTTTTGAGTCTTTGACAAATCAAAAGATGATATCAAAATGAGGCCACTTCCTTTGTAGTATATAGATATTATCACAGAAGCAAGGTCCTAGCCTTATTTCTTGGGATCCGGCTTATATGCGGTAGTTAAAACTACCGCATATTTGCGGTAAAGAAAATGTATGGCCCAGATGCAACTACAGATTTTTTAACTCAAAAAACTGACGCCGTTTAAAAAACAGTCTATTTCCTTATTGAAACAAAAGAGACCGGCTCTTTCTTTGTTTTTTTTTCAACAGAGAACCCCTTGGCTTGAAGAGCTGCAGCCTCCTCGTCATTCCTCGCCGTTGCTTCCGACAAAGTCAAATAAGATCTGTACCGTTCACTCGCCCTCGATCCGAACACGTTGGACACCGTTGACGTTTGCCGTACCATCCTCAGCCACGCCTCGCTCCCACCGCTCCAGAATCTGCCATGGTCATCCACACCACCATAACCAACCGAGTCAAATTGGAGCCCACTCGGCCATTGACTCGGTCAAATCATATTAACCCGCTTTG
>FXXK01000453.1:195088-240264 GCA_900184695.1 Betula pendula
GTTCAAGTCTTTGATAAGAGAGGTATGAGATAATGAGCAAACAAGATATAATCTCCATCACGTGGCATAGGAGGTAGAGTGTCAAATTGGCTAAAATTTCAAAATTAGATTATATCTTGTCTGCAAGACAAAAAAAAAAAAGCCGTATGCAACGTATAGATAATAGATATATGGTTATTATGCTGTTTTTCAGTATTTGTTTATTGTTAATTGGTATTTGGTCCATTAGTTTAGATAATTTTCATTGGGGCAAGGAAATTGTTAGGGGAAGGAATGATGTGATTATAATAATTAGGAGTATTATTTAGATAATGGTAGGAGTTAGCAATAAGAGTTCATACGTAAGACGACGAGTAGTAGTATTTCATTTGGATACTCTTGGTTTTGAGTGTAGGAGTTGAATGATAATGTTCTAGTCATTGTAGACATCTATTACTTTAGGACTATTTGTATTATTTAATGGCATTTGCTGATGAATGAATAATATGTTAAAGATTATTATTTGGTAAAATATAATTCTTTGTATTTGGGAGTTCCTAGCTCACTTGAAACAGTCAATTATCCTTCTTTATGCAAATCCACTAGTAACAAAACATAATAAAGGACAAATCGGCTACTTCAAGAGAGTTGTGATCTCCAATGGCTACTTTGAAGGAGTCTTTGACCTCTAAAACACAGTGGACTGCAGTCTAAAATAATAATTAACTCCTACTTCGATATTGATAGTTCCCTTTAAATAGAGAACAATAGACTACGGATTACATAAAAGACCAATTAGATATTGACTTATAGGACTCTGACTCTAATAAGGAAAGAATTCGAATTAGTAATCTATTCCTTACTGGACACATACTATTTATTGCACTCTAATACGACACTAGACAATACCAAATAATTATGATCATATTATTCTCCTCCCCTAACAATTTTCTTGTCCCAAGGAAAAATTGAAAACTAAAAACTAAACTTAAAATCCCTTGAAACCCTTATAAAAATATCACTTAACAATGATTAAAATAACAAATGTTAAAACCAAGGCTTGCTTTATTTGCTTCAGTTCAACCTTATGGCCACGTGGACTTTCCTCATTATCCTTCTCTTTTGTGTCTTTGACCAACTCCTTTTTTTTTTTTCCAGAACACACAAGAAGATGTTGTCTTATTTCGCATCCCCCTTTTTTTTCCTTCTTCTTCTAACAAGTTTGACTTGTTGACCATCGTATCTTCACAAAACACAGCCCTTTGTTTTTCCTCTTTCTAAACCAAGCAAAAACATGTCTCTTCTTTCTTCTTTTTCTGAGCCATAAACAAAACTGTACGTGATGGATGGGCTGCGATGCAAAACGATCGTTGCGGTGGGGTTGATGGGGCTGCGGTTTGAGAGCGACTCTTCGAAGATCGGCAATTATTGGGCGGGTATTTTTTGTGGGTGTTGGTTTGTGGCGGCACTGTGGTGGTGATTTTCTATGTTGTGGACGTTTGTGTGATTGAATTTTGTTTTCTTTTGGCTTTTGAATGGTAGTAATTGCCAGTTGGGGATGGGTTTTTTGGGGGTGGTTCTATAATTGTTTTTCTTTGGGTTTTGGCCAGCGGTGGGGATGATGGGTTCTTGATTGGGGATTGGGTTTTTAGGGCAAATTTGTGGTACACATCACATATTACTTACCATCTCTAATATTTCAGAAATTTGCAATGTTAACCATTCTGTTAAAATTCAGCGTTAAATCAAATGGTTGATCAGTGAAATGTCTTTTATACCCCTGTAAAATTTATAAAATACAAAAATACTGTAATTAAATGATTAAAAAGATGAGACCCAAGTGAAGTTTTTCTTTTTATTTATTTTAGGAGATTAAGCTTTGAACAGGTATAAGTACGTTGTGTGAGCCTCTTTATCATTATCTAAATAAAATAGACTTGGGTTTCATCATTCGCTCTTCTCCTTGTGGATTTCAAGGAATTCAAGAAAGAAGACAATGATCTTCATCACTTCCTTCTGCTTTGGCTATGTCTAGTTTCCTCATTTTGTTCTTAACTTTTGTGTTCTTTTTAGTTCATTGCTGGAAAGGTAGCATGTGGTACATCTCTCTGACATTGGAGAGAGGGACCTTGGTTTGTTTTGTGAATAATTTAGAGAAGTTGCTAAAGGTAAAAGTTGCATGATAGTAACTTCAGAAAATTTGTGAGAAGAGAAAATGGACATTTGATTGCCAGTACTTGTTTCAGGGATAGTTGGTAGCAGACAACAATTTTAAGCAGGTTGGCAAGTTGCAAAATTTTTTTACACACGTATACTATGGGCTCAGCATATATTATTGAGTTTGTGCTTGTTGATAGATACATATGGATACCATTACATGCAGAATTTTGGTTGGGTTGGTTGTGTTGTTGTTGAGACACAAGTAATGATGCTAAATGATTTTGGTTCTCCAAGATCTTGATACCCTTCTTCTCTTCTCATGCGAATGACAAACGCTTTGTACTTCTTTTGCTTTGGTATATATAAATATTTGTTAAGTTATTTGTTGTTGTCTCTCTCTCTCTCTCATACACACACGCGCGCGCACAGACCACAAACACTAAAACACATTGGTATTTCAAATTTGCAAGATTTGAGAAACACTTTTTAAGGTACACGGCTTATAAAGAATTCGTGGACACAAATCTTTAGATTTTGTACATGCATTGATCTATCATCTCTGTGCTTCATATTCTGTTGTCAATATATTCATATTTTGTTGTCATTAGCAGGAGATGAAATCTTATGTGATTGGTTTTAGTTGCCTGTTTAACATCAAGTTTAGGGAAAAATCAAATTCAATCCTTAGGTCCTTATGTTTTACTTCAATTTAACAATTAGGTCCTTAGGGAGGGCACAGGTCACCAGATGAGGGATGGTGAAGGGTTGGCCGCCGCTAATCTGGTGAGGGGTCGCCACCCCTCATCTGGTGAGGTCTCATCATCGATGAGGGGAGGCCCTTCAAGTCATTACCCCTTTATATATAATTGTTGTTTTTAATTTTTTTTAAGGGTTAATAATTACACTTTGTCCCCCTAAACTACCACTCAATTTACACTTAGACCCTTAACTATGACTCATTTCAACTCGCTCCCCCAAACTATTACGTTGTTATGAGTAGGTCCTTTCAGTCAAATTTGTTAAAATAGACGAAATCCATCACATGTGAGTGACACATGACATTGAAGCATTTTTCAGGGAAAACTTATCATCAATTGAAACACATTGTCTAACATTTACTAACAAAAAGAAAAAAAAAATTATTTAATATTTCGTTTTTCTTATAAGGTTTTTTTTTTCTTTTCCCTTCTTCTTTCACAATGGGTGTCACTGGTAGGGAGGGGCTGGCCGCTCGGCAGAGGGGGTACTGGTAGCAAGGAGATTGTGCTTGGTTGTGGATTTAGTTTGGGGGGGGGGGGGGGGGGGGGGGGGGGGGGGGGGGGTGGGGTTTGGCCGCTCCGCTCCGGCAGCCACCCTTAGTGTGATTTGGCTGCCTCTTTTTTTGGTGGGTCCGCCCTTGTTGATTTTTGCTTGGCCACTCCCTTGTTGAGATGTGCAGGTGGCCACCCCCTTGTTGTGATTTGCAGGTGGTGGGCTACCCCCTTATGTTGTGCAAGGGTGGCCAACGCAGTAATGGGGAATTTTTGAAAAGGTAAATGAGCAAATGCCACATGCCTAGCACGTGATGTATTTTCCATCCATATTTAATGCCTAGATTTGACTTGGAGACTTAACTCTTAACAAAGTGGTAGGTTGGGAGCGAGTTTGTAGTGAGTCGTAGTTTAGGGATGCAAGTGCAAATGAGTGGCAGTTTTAGGGGGCAAAATGTATTACTCTTTTTTTTTTTTAAAAAATAAATTTAAGGAGTAAATTTGTAATTTAAGGTAGATTTGTCACATAGAACATACAAGTGGCGCATTATATGTCATATGCAAGTCACGTGTCATCGATTTAGTGGTTTAATGTAGTACATCGTTAATTAATTGAATGACTGGTGATGGAAGACCTATTTGAAACTAAGGTAAAACCTAAGGAGTTAATTGTAGAAATTGAAAACCCAGGAATAAGATTTACGCGGCATCCTAGGGACTAAATTTGATTTTTCCCTTAAATTTATTGATCTTTGCTTATTGACTGAAAGACCTAAAAATAGGAGCATAAGTTGTGCCTGCTTTCTGAAGTTTTTTTTTTTTTTCATTTATTGTTTTCCTAACTGCAATAACGTATGACAGAGTGGGAGGACAAGGAGGAAGGAAAAGAAGTGACACAGCAGTGGGAAGACGATTGGGATGATGATGATGTTAATGATGACTTCTCTCTGCAGCTGAGGAGGGAATTGGAGAACAATACGGAGAAGAACTGAGCTAAACTTTTAGACTCATCCTTGTTTTTATTCTCTGCACCTGCACATACTTATTCTCTATCTGCCCTCTTTCCTGTCTTAATGTACGCACATTATATTTGCTCAAAGCACTATGTGAACTTCTGTATGAAATCTTTTGCTTACTAGAACTACGAAAATTTACCCCCAAGGTTCCGCTTATTTATGCAAGCAGGAGAGGTTATACAAACCATGCCTACAAAATATACTTTTTGAAGAGTGCAACTGCAATGAAGTGTAATGGTAGTCTGGTGCAGAGGCTTACTATAATTGGGATAGTTTCATGACACTGTTGTTTCTGTATAAAATAGTTATGCATTAGAAGTACCCTGGATAACCCAGTATCCAGTGCATGAGGTGGCATTGACAAAGTAGTCGAATACTGGGAGAATTAATGATCAATGGGGCCATTATCAATATAGCAAGCAATGGTTATAACTATTGGATGGCTTGAGGCACAATCAGGTGGATAAGGATTAGAAAGGCCTTGGTACCTAAACTCTTTATAGTGAGATTCCGATAGGATGCAATAAGCTGCCTGTATATGTGAGATGGCACTTCTTTTAACAGGTGGGGCCTTGGTATCATTTTAGTACGGAAAGTTCATTGCACCTGATTCTCATCCACCGATGCCATGGTTTCTAATTTTATTTTCTATGGAATATTACCGATCCCTGTGAATGTACAAATGCAATCCATTTTAGGGAGGAAAAGGGTCTTTGCTAGTGTATTATATAGCTCTTTGTTTCGATATGAAATGATTTTTAGAAATGATTTTTCAAGTTTTTGGGTGTTTGGTGGGATTACAAATAAAAGCCAATGAAAATTATTTTTTGTTTAACCGAAAAATCTTTTTTAATTTTCGTAAAATAGTTTTTTCTTTTTAAAATCGTAAACTATTTTTTGAGTTTGAGCATCACATTCTTAAATTGGTAGACCACAACTCAAACACCATTCTAGAACTAGGTCAGGACCCGCCCAGAAAATTATCAGGACCTGGTTAGGACTCACCTAGGATATCGTCAGGACCCGACTGAGACATCATTAGGACCCGCTTGGGACATTATCGAAATCCGTCAAGGACATTTTTGGGGCATGGTCAGGATATCGTCGGGATTCGCCCGGAACATCGTTGAGACCCGCTGAGGGCATTTTTGGGACTCGCCTGTGACATTTTTGGGACCCGCTTGTGACATTTTCGAGACATCACAAGGACCTGTCCAGGGTATTATCAGAATTCGGTCGGGACATCGTTGGGACTCGCTCAGAACATTATTAGGGCCTACTCGAGACATTTTCAAAACTCACGCGAGACATTTTCGAGACATCACTAGGACCCGTCCGAGACATTTTTGGGATTCGATCGGGACATTGCCGGGACCCGACTTGGACATTTTCGAGACCCGCCCAGGATGTCATCAGGACTTGCTCGAGACATTATCGGGACTCGCCCAGGACATTGTCGAGACCTACTCAGGACATTTTTGGGACCCGCCTGAGGCATTTTTGGGAACCACTCGGGACATTTTCAAGACCCACTCAGGATATTTTTGAAATCCACCTGAGATATTTTTGAAACTCGTCCGGGACAACGTTGGGATGTCACCGAGACCTAGTCGGGACATCGCCAAGACTTACCCGAGACATTGCTAGGACCTATTCGAGATATTTTCAGGACCTACCCGGGACATCGTCGGGACCCACCTGGGACATTGCCGAGACCCACCCTGGACATTTTCAAGATTCGCCCGGGACATCGTCGAGACCCACTTGGGACGTTACCGAGACCTGGTCGGGACATCAATGGGACTTGCCCGAAACATCGCTGGAACCCACTCGAGACATTTTCAGGATCCGTCCAAGACATCGCTGAGATCCGATCAAGACATCACTGAGACTCGTCTGGGACTCGTCCGGAACACCGCTGGGACTTGGCTGGGACCGCCCGGATACAGTTAGGACCCGCTCGGAATATCTCCGAAACATCCACCGAGACTCGCTCAGAACAATTTATATATATTTTTTTAAAAAAAAAAAATTGTGCATAAAAAATAATTTTTTTTGGTTAATATAATTGGTTGAAAAATAATAAAAAAAAAATATTTGCGATTTTTTGTGCGTACCAAATACCAAAAAATTATTTGCTTAAAAATTAATTTTTTTGAAATCATTATAATTTACGTCGAAACAAACGAACCTATATGTCTGGGCCATAGCTCTTCTTAATTACATGTCTCCATAAAAACAATGTCTGGGACCATAAGAAGGGGAAAAGGGTATCCGTAATTGTAGAAAGAAATTTGTCTTTTTCAGTGGAGACCTTTTTCTTTTGTGCTATGTATGCAGTCTCAATGAAGAAACGTGCTGATCTGTGTCATCGGGTTTGGCAAAGCGCGTTTGTAAAGCCTTTCACGTTGCTTTTGTTTCTAGGTCTAACGCGTTTCATGCTTGGAATTGCAATCTCATTATTGTTTTTCCATATGCGATTTCCACTTGTTAAGATCACTATTGTTTAATTAAGCTCCTGGTGGACCCGCGGCCTGGAGCCACTTGCTTTTTCTACCATATATGACATCACATTACAGAATGGGGTGGGTTGAAGAAACCAAAGCCGCTCAATTTTATTACAAGGCAATACGCACAAACAGGAACAGGATCATCCATCAGGGAAGAAAGAAAAGAAAAAAAAAAAAAACTCTGGATTTTCTCATAAGTGATATGTGATGCTTATTTTGGCTAACCTCCCGAAATTTGTAGTTTAATATTTTACCCTACTTTATGAAGGTAGAATTTCCTCTTATTAGGTTGCCCATATAACAATAAAATTTGGACTTCTTAAGGGAAGTAGTTGCATAGCCCATGCAACCTAGGCTGTTGGTGGACTCCATAACTCCTTCTCTTAAGCTATTCAAATTTATGTGTTTTTAGATAGCCTAATAACAGGAAATGTTCATCCATTAGGGATATAACTTAGCTATAAATTAATTTGTAGCTAATTCTTACAAACCAATCTAATAAAGTAACGTGTGTTCTTAAAGCACGTGAGAAGTACATTGTTTTCTTATTAATACAATTAAAAAAATTTGTGAGAAGTATATGCTATTAAAAAAAAAAAAAATTTTCATATGATAAAAAACACAAATTACTTTATTATACTGGTTTGTAAAAATTAGCTTATCTACCTAACAAAATGCAAGGCATCCATAGCAACACAATTTTTCAACCTAAAATGCTGGTAGTAGATGTAAAAACCTTAAACCGAAGCAGAACGAGAATGTGGCTGCCTAGAAATCTAGTTNCTAGGTGGACTTCTTGAGAAAATTTTTTATTTCAATCTGATAGAACGAGTCAAGTAGAATGCATATCTGTAAGGACTTCCCTTTTCTGACAAGCAAATTACTTTCTTAACCAACAACTTTCAAGAAATTTCAAGCGAACCTTTTCTACTTCATAAATCCGCCAAAATTCCATTTGAAACTGAAGGTGATTTGATTCTGCTGCAGACAATTTAATTATATTCCCACATCAAGCAAATTCTGCAGTTGATCCATATCAGACAAAACAAAAACAGAAGTAAAAAACAGGGGGCTAAGAAGACCACATTTGTGGGCACTAAAGCTGGCAGCTGCAGAAGTAGATACGCAGAAGAATCTATGTCAATTCAACTTCAACGCTGCGCGAAATGGTGCTACTTTCCTCTCTCAAAATCACGTCAATGTTGGGAGGAATAACGCAAGTTCGACAGATTGGACAAATGGGTGTCTTCAACAACCACGAATCTATGCACTGGACATGAAAACTGTGCCTGCAATTCGGCAATAACCTGCACTTATCACCCATTTTGAAGTTCTCCAAGCACACGGCGCAATCAACAGAGCTACTCCCTTTTTCCGCAGCCTTGTAATCGTAGTCAAAACAAGGAAGCCTTTCGAGGTCCCCCGTCGACATCCTTCCCATGCCGTTGCTGCTTCTTTGACCCATATTATTGCCTTGATTCCCTCTCCAGAAATCTCTCCCGGCGATGCAAGCGTGTATGATTACCAATACAGCAATACCCACAAACAACAGCACGACGGAGACAATAAACTCCATTTCATTGCTCTTCATAAATGCCACCCACACTGTTAATTTGTTAGATCGGTCTCTCTTCCTAATTTCTTGACCCAGCAATACCAAAAGTCATCTCAGTCACATTCCATACTTTTCGAACAAGGTGACCCAGAAGCGCAAAGGTTGTGAACTTCACACCCGTACATCAAAATCACTGATTTTACAAAAAGTGCTTGATCAGTTTAATCATGAAAAAAGGCTCAACAGAAAAAATTGAGGAAAGAAGAACATGTACGTGTTCCTTGAGGACTGACAATTTTGGTGGGTAAAACAGAAACCGAAGGTCGCATTTGCTTACAAGTGGGCTGCTTCCTGTCTTTTCAGGAATTAATCAGGCTTTTAAGCTTCTCACAGCCGCTGGAGTCTTACCAACAAAAATACTCTATTTTTTAGAGCAACTTATTACAGATTGACCATCCAGGTTTGAGAAAATTCAGTTGGTCTTCTTTGTTACTCGAGCTTTTTTATTTTTATTTTTATTTTTTAATATCTTTATTTCAAAATAAAAATATTAATGCATAATTCAAAACACTTAAAATTGTTTTCACGTATATATCATATATGAATATCCTTTTGTTTAATATGTAAGCGAATACCATTTTTGCCTTAAAAAAAAGTCTAAATATAAATTACTCTTTAAAGTAATTGCAAAATTTTAATTTTTTCCAGAGTTTCTAAATTTCATTTTTAATTTCTTATATTCTTTGCGTTATTCATTTCACTCATTCCACCTAAACATGACTAACACCGTTTAAAATTGAAGGAGCTAAATGCCACCTAAACAATTTTAGAAAAAATGAGTTAAATGAAAAGTGTGCAAAACTTAAGGTATTAAAAGTCAAATTAAAAAATGAAGGAATAAATTGCAATCACGCGCGATTACTCATGAAGTAAATATATAATTTTTCAGAATAATAATACAAATAACCTTTCATGTCTACCTTTTGATTGACATAAGATAGATATGTATAATAACATATATAATTACTCAATTTTTTAACAAAAGAATACTATTTTATAAATAAAAATATATTTTTGTCTCAAAATAAATGGGATGATTGCAAATAATACGCATTTATTAAACAATACGAAAATATATATAGTACTCTTTCTAAAACACTTTTAGATTGATTCGATTTTTTTTTAAAAAAAAAAAAGTCAAAAGTTGGATTTAAATTTAAGAATGATATGTAGAATAAAATTCATAAATTTCGCTTTTTATTCACATATTTTATCAAAATTTTATAACTTCTAAATCTTTTAAATTAAAAAGGGCATTACCCTCAGGAAAAAAAAAAAAAAACCTAGAAGAGGTTTGGCAACAGCATGAGGCTAGCTGTAGCTAATAAAATTAGTCTTGACTGGAAGCCTGAAGCAATCAACAACCCTAGATGGGATAAAACTACAATCCAAGTTGCTCAGAAAGAAACCATTTTGTGGAAAAGGGGAAGTTTAGGTCGCATATTGTTATCAATCTACAGCTTTTAGCTGTCTCCATTTAAACACGGCATGCTTTTTTTTCTATTCCACGGCATGCTTTGTTGCTTGATAATCAATCTCACTTAAAAAGATTACTAATTTTTATTACAATAAATAAATATACCAACCACCCAACTACCCTGGAATTATCTTCATTATTTATTTCAATAATCCCTATTACGGAGTTGGGTAATTGGTTTGCGTCAATCTCATCCGTCAATATTTTTTTTTGTAAATACAGGTGTCAAAGCATAATTGTTTCGTGTACGTGGTTCCTATGCTCTTTTTTTTTTTTTCTCTTGCTGATCTTTTGGCAATTTCGGTGACCTTTCACCTCAAGATAAGTTCATGATCCCTTGATGCACTTAGGCAGCTAATCCTAGTTATAGTGATAGTTTAATTAAGGGAGACGTCAGAAACCGTACTTTTATCTTATTTTGCTAATGTGATGTTGTGAATCAGTCTTTAGATAAGCTCTTACTATAAAAAAGAAAAAAAAAAGGTTTGAAAACTAATTAGCGGTGTCACATAGTAAAATATGATAAAAATGTAATTTCTCGCATTTCTCTTTAATTAAACACGGCGTTTTATGTTGAGAAATGATATATATTACATTTTTATCATATTTTGCTGATGTGGTATTATCAATCCATCTTTAATTTTTTTTTTTTTTTTAAAAAAAATAATAGTTCATGTTTGGAGTATACACAATATAGATGAGAGCATGTATAAATTCTTTTTTTTTTTCTTCTAATCAGCATGTATTATAAATTCTTTACTATAGGATTGAAACGTCTATGGCTGAAAGTGAAGTATACCCAAATCAAATCCATTCAACATTTAAATTAAATTTTAATAATCCATATAATCAAATTGGAAAAATTAACTAGCTAATGGATCAGGAATTATCATGTAATCTAGTGGTATTTCTTCTTTCTTTTCTTTTCTTTTCTTTTTTATTGTGAAAATATGAGTAAAGAGAATGGAATTGGACTTATGATGAATAGAGATAAATGAATAATATTATAAGTTTATTCTATTGCTTGGCCAAAAAAAAATACAAAAAGAATACACTTACGGATATTACGGAGACATGTTATCCAATCCAAACCTTGAAATCAAGTCTGAATAAAAAGGTCCTTCTTTCAAAAAAAGTCTGAATAAATAAATAAATAAAAACCTTGAAATGAAGTCATCCAAACTTCTCTCCGTCACATCTAATTTTTTTTTTTTTAAAAAAAAAATACCTTTTTGCCTTATGTGATTTAATAAATTACTTAACTTTCATTTTGTATTATACATGATATTTCGATTGCGGCTAAAAACAAAGATGATACCTCTGTCCAAAAAATTAATGAAAGTTCACGTGTCACCCTTAAAAAAGTGACACGTGGCTCTACCTCATTAAAAATCTAAAAAAAAATTAAAAACTAAAAAAATTAAAATGTTTTAAAAAACTTTTTAAAAAAAAGAGAAGGAGAGTGACTCAAACCACCCATTTAAGTAAAATGGGGTTAGCTGAAACTAACCCCAAAAATTTAGGAGATAGCTAGCTCATTCGGCCCCATTTGGCATGGGGTGGGTAGCCAAAGCTACCCCCTACGGCCCTCAACTAGTAAACTGGGGGTGGTCGAAACCACCTCCAAAGGCCTAGGGGTGGCTCGATCATCCTTGTTTGGCCTAGGGGTGGCCGAACCATCCTCAAATAGCAAAATAAGGGTAATCAAAACTACCTCCAAAAGCTTAGAGGGTGGCTCGATTACCACTGTTTGGATTGGAGTAGGTTTTGGCCACTTCCTACGACTAGTCTAGGGATGACGAACCACCCGCCTTGGAGGTAATTCGGCCACCCCCAAGGGGCCAACCCATATTTATTTTTTCTTTTGGCCTTGTAGGGGGTGGCCGGCCACTCTCATTTTGCCTAAAGGGGTGGCTCGAGCCACCCATCTTTTTCTTTTCAATTTTTTTTTTTTAGTTTTCTAACTTTTTTCTCTTCTGTTTTGTTTTTTTTAAAAAAATAAAAATAAAAAAATCAATGAGGCTTACCTAGGTGTCATTTTTTTAAGGGTGACAAGTGGACTTTTGTTAATTTTTTGGACAGAAAATGGACGGAAGTACAATCTCTGTTTTTAGCCACATTCGATATACTATTTATGATACAAAATAAAATTTAGACGACAAAAAATAAAATTAACAAATCACAAGGGTAAAAGGCATTTAACCCTTTTTTTTTTAATCTCCTTTTGTTATCCAAACTTGGGTTGCATTTATTTTTGGGGTGGTTTAATTAGAAAGAAAGAAAAAAATAGAGAAAACTACAATTACCCTTCTCCTAAATTGTAATCACTTTTCCAAACTTTTTTTGTTTGTTTGTGGGTTTACCAAACTTTTGAAAGTAACAATCAATTCCTTTCAAATTATCCAACACTTCTAGTTTGTCCTCTCCATTACCATTTTTTGTCAACATGGACAGAAAATGCAACGTGTAAGTTTCTGAACTTGTCCATTGTACCTCGTATAAGATATTTAATATACAATTATGTCCTTATATTAAAATGACTTTTTTAAAAAACAAAAAAAAAAAAAAAAAAAAAAAAATCTTTTCCTCGCTAGACCCACAGCCTCTAGCCATGTAGTCGTGGATCTCCTTCCGCGCTGTTTGTCTTCTTATTTTTATTTAATGTAGGGGTATAATTGATATTTTGAGTCACTTGCGTGTCACGTGATGCATTTTTCATTTAAGTTAATAGAAAATGCTGATGCAGGAGTAAATTGAAAGTGTGGTAATTTAAGATTATTAATTGTCACTTTCTAAAATTTTTATAAGGTGATTACAAATAAGGTATCATTTCAAGGGAGCTAGGTAAGTATATATCAAAATAATAATAATAATAATAATAATAATAATAATAAGACCACACAATTTATAAAGAAGAGTAATGATATATATTATATTTAATTCAATAATGATGACATGATACTCTCAACTAACTATTAGATTAATTATTGTTAAATAAATAAAATAAAAAAATCTAATGGTCAGTTAAGTGTGTTATGTCAGTATTGCTAAATAATTGAAAGATAAAAATATAATATCTAACATTACTTTATAAAAAATGTCCATAAATTTATAAAAACATGATTTTTTTTTTTTTAATTCCCCCTTCAAAGTCTTAATTGAAACTTGCTAGTGTGGTATTAGAAACTATAGTAAATAGAGTAATACTAAAAATTACACTTTTATCCTATCTTGCTAATATGGTAGTATCAATCAATCCTTTTTAAAAAATAAAAAATAAAAAGAGTTTATTAGAACTGTCACATCAATAGAATAAAATACTAATAAGATAAAAGTATGGTTTTTAATAGAAAAATGTTTAAACGTCTACTAAAAATCATTCTAAGGGATCAACTAACAATTTTTTTTTTTTTAAATCAAATGGGGTCTACCTCATCAAATGAAGAGGTGAGCCCCATTTGATTTAAAAAAAAATAAAAAAAAAATTAATTGATCCTCTAGAAAAATTTCTAGTAGATTGCCAAGTACTTCTCTATCTAATATTAGTACACCCATGAATTTATTCAAGGATAGATCGGAAATAAAGGAGTAAGTTACATGTGTACAAAAAGACTGCCTTAACTATTCAAGAACGCAGACACAGCAATGCATGACACATTTTTGCTCACTAGCTAATCATGTCCTTACAATGAGTAACATTCTACATTTGCGTCTGGTCATGTTTTTTGTTTCTCAGACAGTTATAATCACCCGTCTTATATTGCTATAATATTGACTTCTTGGAGAAAGTTTTCAGTTTTCGATAAATAACATCTGCAGAAACACCATATCTCTTCTTCTGGAATTTCTTCATTTTCTTCTTCAAGAATCTCCATCTCGTTAGTTTCTTGACATTGCCACCACTATGGTTAACACTCATGCAGCTAGAACCGCTGTGGGCATCATTGGTCAGTACTAAATTTATGTTTCATTTCATGTTCTGCAGAACCTTTTCAATTCTCTGTTTTTTTTTTTTCTTTAATTTATTACTTGGCCATGGTCAATTATTACCAAGAAAATTAGACATTTCAATGCATACACCAGTTGCAATGAATGGGGGGGCATAAATATATATGTATAATCCCTCTCTTTTTTCTTTTTTTTTTCTTTTTTTCATGCAGGGAATATTATCTCTATTGGCTTATTTGCCTCCCCAATGTAAATTCTCTGTCTCTCTGTCTTGCATACATAGATTTTTACATGTTCTTGCTAATAATCTTAGAATATGGGGAATAAATTGCAGCCCAACATTCCTTAAAATAATGAAGGTAAAATCAGTGGAAGATTTCAAGCCGGACCCTTATGTAGCAACTGTGCTGAATTGTGCAATGTGGTGTTTCTACGGTTTCCCCTTTGTCCATCCAGACAGCTTTCTTGTCATCACAATCAATGGCTGTGGGTTAATCATCGAGATCATCTACGTTACCATCTTCTTCCTATACTCTCCCTGGTCAAAGCGTGTGAGTAAAATCAGCTATCACATTGAATATTTAACTGAAATGAAGTAATTACAAGGCATGATTTAAATTCAGGACCTCTAATATATATTAAATTACAAATTATTTCATAAGTTTAAATTATCAAAAAATTAATGATGACTTTATTCATTTAATTAATACTTTAATAATAAGTTAAAACTAATAAAAAAGTTATAAATTTAATAACTTAATCAGTATTCTAACATTTCATGTTATTTGCATGTTCTTCATTATCTCAACAGATTTATATTTGTTAAATTTGCTTTCAGCGGAAGATCCTCATTGCTCTTGTGATTGAAATCATCTTCTTTGCCTGCGTAGTTTTCGTTACCCTACATTTTTTCCATACCACCAAAGATAGATCCACGATAGTCGGGATAGTGTGTATCATCCTCAATGTATTAATGTATGCTTCACCCTTGACCGTCATGGTATGTATATCTCCTCAAATGACATACATACATACAGACATATATATATATATCCATGCAACTCTATTTTTTTTTTATATATTTTTTTTGGCAGCGTATGGTCATTAGAACAAGGAGTGTGAAGTACATGCCATTTACTCTATCAGTAGCCAACTTCTGCAATGGAGTCATTTGGATGATTTATGCGCTCCTCAAATTCGATCTCTTCATCTTGGTAACTCTATAGACTATGTCTCTGGTTGGAAATCTTGTTATTTCCCTGCGTAATTTAATTTAATTTGCTTTCAGCTAAACTGACATGTTTTTTTCTTTTTTAATTGTTCTAGATTCCCAATGGTTTGGGAACTTTTTTTGGTTTGGTGCAGCTCATACTGTATGCCAGCTACTACTGGTCGACTCAATGGGACAGAAGAGCACGTGAGGCAGAACTCTTTTATGCATAAGCATCTCACACTGCTATTTCTTGTTCAATTTTTTGGAGCCTTATTCACCACGGTTTTATACTTCTTCTGAATCAGAGATTCAGAGAACAGTCCCACATACAAATATAGGAGAGGTCAAGCAATTGTATCAGAAATGAAAACTAATACAGCAACCAATTTTTTTATATTCAACATGTACACTATTAGATTTGTAAAATTTAATCCGAATCATAAAATAGATTTTCTCCGTTTCATATATATATACACCATTATATATATGAAATATAATATAGACCGTAAAATAGAGAACATCCAGATTGCATTCCATCAACCAAATGCTTTGGCTGAGAACACATACCAGATTGCGATAGCAGTGAGGTTCAAGTTAATCTAACAATAACAATTATCACTACTATATCAATTGGAGAAATTACAGAGAGGTTGCAGGGCCAGTCCAACAACCAGAATAAATACACATGTTTTGTAAACTCAAAAGGTATTTAAGAAAAAAAGTACGTTTAAAAAAGGGAAAACAAATAACAAAAGCTTTACATCATCAAACAAAGTGAGATGTGTAGCACAGCTCCTCCGCCTATACCCACCACCATCTGTTTATCCCATCAAGCTATCCCAAATTCTATCTTCTTCAGTATAACTTCCCTGGTCTTCAAAATAATTACACCAAGTTGTTTATGGGACCAAAGAATTTACGGACCACGATACTTGCGGAAGCAAAGACAACCCTGAGGCTGATCAACGGGGATCATACCCCCACCTTTCGATGTGTCAATTGCCTCTAACATGGAAACTGCCTCTTCCATCTCTGGTCGCTTGTCAGGGTTGGCGTCCCAGCATCGCTTCATTACATTTGCTAGGGAGCTTGGGCAACATCTTGGTATCTCTGGTCTCAGATTCTGGGATTTCAACATGAAAATATTGCCCAAAGAAAGGATTAACCATAAAAAATTCAACTTTATTAAACAAAATTTTGAGCAAAAAGACTCAATACTCAAAAGGGTGCAATGATTGGGGTACAAGTAGATGAGTTACCTGACGAACCACAGCTGAAGTCATTTCTGAGAAGCTAAGGTCGTGATATGGCATGTCACAGCAATATATCTCCCACAAACAGATGCCAAAACTGTACACATCACATTTCCTGTTATATGGATTTCCATTGAGAACCTGTAAACCAGCCAGTTGACAAGTCACTGAAAAATCATTCATTAAATGATTGTTTCTGTTGTTTTCCTTACTAGTTAGCTCTAAGTTGCCTAGAAGATGGATTGTTGTGGTACATGGAACGAATACGGGAACGTGGTATGACACTAATCCCGGAATGTGGAATGATGGGGGTAACTCATAAAGATAGGTATCATTAGGAGTTAAAAGGTGACAGGTCATCTTGAGACATAAGTCTTAAAATTGTAGCTAGGTTTTGCCAAAATAAAATATATTTTATTAACTATGTAAGATTGTAGTATTGTATTTTAAGTTGTTCTTTCAAAATTGGTAAATTAAGAAACAGAAGAATTTTTTTTGGATCTCTGAAATTAGTTTATTGGAATGACAATGTTCCATGTTTTGATCAAGCAATCACGGATCACAGTTCACTAGGGTAAAAGTGAATTGAGGTAATTTGGTGTAAGCTCTTAGTTGAAACATTAGGACCAGTAGTTCAATACCCCCATTGAGCTAACGGGAGAACTTCTATTTAACAAAGACAATGTGAAGCCAAAACTGCCTCTCTTTGTATTAGACAAAACGACATTGATGGGAGCATTAGTGTCTTGGCACTAAGAGAAACATCCACCATAATACATTAATGTATGGATATTTATGATCCAGCCTCGAGGCAAGATCTCTATTTGTTCCCTAAGAACAAATAAACAAACAAAAGTCCCAGAGGAAGGATGAGAAGTTTTTTGTATGGTTTTGAAGTCTTGGTCAGAAAAGTATCCTGTAAATAAATAACTATACCTCAGGAGCCATATAACCAAGTGTCCCTGTCTCCCCAGTCATGTCATTAGGATTTGAAGCCTCAACACGAGCAACCCCAAAATCAGCGATTTTTACTGTAGTTTTCTTGTTCAATAGCATGTTCTCTGTCTTTACATCTCGGTGAACAATCTTCTGCGAGTGAAGGTAACTCAACCTAAAAGATATAGTACATATTAGCCTTCCAAGTAGTTAGATAGAAAAATTCTAAGTCATATGTCATTTTTGAAATGGAACCACAAAGATTGCAAAGAACAAAAGGATTACAAACACTAATCAAGATACAGATGATGGGTACCCCCGAGCAAGATCTAGTGCAAGCTGGATGACGACCTTAAAAGCTAGCTTCATTCTCCTGTTTTTTATGAGAAAAGATTTCAGAGCACCCCCAGGAAGATATTCCACAACAACACAACAGGCACTACTTGGCATGCCAATTTGACCATTATCAGTTTGTATTTGTAGTTCTGTTGAGCCCATTGTTGCCCCTATAAACTGGAAATTCAAAGACCAGAATGTCAAGTAAGAAAAAGTACAATGAAGGATGACAGTAATGTTAGTAAATGTATATTACTTTCTGCAAAAATCTAACCCAGAGGAAATAAATAAATAAATAAATAAACCTTAAATGTATGGTTGAAGTCCAAAACATCAAATGCATTTACACTTTTAAGCAATCACTGAGTTCCAATCGATCCAGAGTGCAGTGGTTCTTGAATTTCCACTATGCCATTGGGAGGCAAGAGATGCAGCCCAAAATATCAAAGCGAAGAAAAATGGACATCAACAGGGAAAACAAAAATGGTTTGAGGCTTCCCTATTCAAAAACATTAGCAGCCCCTAACCCCCTTTTTCTCTCCTCCAAGGATCAAGGCTTCCCTCAATGGTTAAAACCTTAAGGTTTGTAATATTAGTCAAATGGCCTAGATAAAAATAGAAGGGAACCGCAAAGGAAACTCTGGACCACAGGATTATATAGATAGGCATTGTCACACCCATTGACATCCAACACGTGATAGTGCAATACCAGAAATTTTCAACAAGAATTGAAATCTTTCTTTCTTCCTTTTATCATGCTTTTTCAATGGTAGTGGATAAGTACTAGAGGACCATTTCTTGACTGGCTTTGGCTTCAGCTGTAGACTCAACGTAGCCAAAGGCTGAATATTGGCAGCAGCATGACTTTCCATGTCTGTCACTTCCATGGAGGTCAATTCAACTAGCAGGTTTAGGTAGCTAAAGCACATCTTACCCAGTTCTTTTTCGAGCAACTTTTGTGAGCTTTGAATGCTTAAATTACTCCATCTTTAAAGAAATTGAACAGCAATTTCAATTTTGGACTGTGTTTGACATGGATATTTTGTACAAGGCAGCAATAATAGAGCTTATTTGATTTAATTTAACGAGTTCAAGTTTATCCAATTTACATAACAACAGGAGCTAACTTATCAGTAATGACAGACGTTGCCTGCATCTATATGAGAAGATCTCATATGCAAGAATATTAGTAATCCAAAATGCCCGTATTTCTTAGCTTTGCGTCCACCTAAATTCCACAGCCATCTTATCGGGTCATATCAAGAGAAAGCATCCTTGGTGTCATGGATGGTATTAATATGACCAACCACAGTTGGCTGATTAGTTTCACAGGTCGTTCAACAATTTCTTACGAGTTGCTCAAGATCTCACTATGACGCAGACAAAATGGAAAATAAATGAACTTTTTCGAAGAGTTATTTATGAAGCACCCAGTAGTTTAATTTGTTCAAAGTGGCATCAAGTGTACAATATAAAAAAGCACCGGCCTACTTGAGATCATAGTATGAAATATAAGGAAAACAAAACTTTCACATACAAAAAGGCTTTTAATCCTCAAGCAGAATCACTTTAGCAAGTGACAATTAGATTAAAGCGCTGGAATCTAATCTTTGTTTCTTGACATGCCAATAGCTCTAGAATACCATAAAGCAACATATGAAACTCATGCTCTAAAATTCTTAATTAAAAATCCAAAAATGTGATAGGGCCAATGAAGGCCAAACAAGGAACATTAATCCTTCATTGAACTAATAGAAGGAATAACAAGGAAACGAAAGAAACAACAGATTCACAATCATAATTTCAAAAAACGGTAAGATTAAATTCAAACTTCTATACTCTGCACCAGATAAGCTAGATATATGAGTTGGAAAATTAATAATGAGTGGTATACAAGCATATGCTATACAAATTTGATGGGATCTTACGAATATATTTAAAAGAAGAGAGAAAAGTGGCAGAAATAGGAAGTAACCTTAGTAACATTAGGATGATCTAGCTTATGCCACACAGCAACTTCTTGCGAAAAAGCTGCCCTTAATGAAGCAATCTCAGCTTCCGTTCTATTACCCTCCTCACCCCAGTCGAGCAATTTAACTGATGATTAAAAAAAGGAACCAGAAAACTGCTGTTAATGATTTTTTTTTTCTATTGGATTTTGTTGGGTACTACTGTTAATGAAAATTGTAATAAATGCAACCCACTCAGCAAAACAAACCTATTGAAAAGTGGTTAAGATAATACCCCAAAGAAGCCAAATAGATCTTCACTTTATTAAATTAAGATGATGGAGACGTTGGTGACAATGACAAAACTAAATCCTAATGTTTTGATACCACACTGTACTCGTGCTATTTTCCTTAGCTGATAAGACTTTAACTAACAGCTGTGATCACATGAAAGTTCAGAACACAACAACAACAATATCAACCAAGTGATTGTTGTCAGCAGCAAATTCACCCCGAACCCGTGTTTGAGTCACGGATTTCATAACAGTGCATCTACAATGATCAATAGCTAATCCCTTCATAAGAGTCAATTGATTTATGTTATGAGGATTAAAAAAATTACTTTTAAAAGCAAAAAGTAGCAAAAGTACGAAGAAATTGTCACCTTGCCAAAGTCAGAATGGTCCCCCTAATCCATTATAGAGCCGACCAAATTAAATATAACATCAAAATGAACCAAATTGATCAAAGTCAAGTATATGCATTTATGCAAAATCAACTGGGTATCAGTTTGAATTAAAAAAAAAAAAACTGGGTATCAGTTAAATTGCCTAATAATTGAGAAAAACATGAGATATAATTAAAAATAATAATAATACTACAACCATTCAATTGCTTGTTACTCTGGGAAGAACTGACAGTAATAACAGCAGCACATGATAGAAAGGAAAAGAAAAAATAAAATCCGAAAAGGCAAAAAGGAGAAATGGGTTTTGAGGGGAAAAAAAAAATCAAATAGGAATTTCGAGAATGGAGATTTCAAGCCAAAAACCGATCAAAAAAGGCCTTGTTCTTCTCCTTTGGGTGGGTTAAAAATTGAAACTTTTTTGCAGAGTATAATCAATCAAGAAGAGAACTAGATAGACGATAATGTTTAAAAAAAAAAAAAAGAAGCAAAAATTGCAAGTGCGTGAGGGAGAGAGATCACTGACCAGCGACATCCTGGCCGTCGTAGATGCCACGGTGGACGGTGCCGAAGGTGCCACGGGCAAGCACGGTCTTGATGATGAGCTTGGCGGGGTCGATCTCCCACTCCAGCCGCTCCTTCTTCAGAGTCTCGGTGGCGGGCATGACGTCAATATTATTATTAGTAACAAAAATACAATTACTATTAATTGTATCTTCCTCTCTCTTCTTGTTCTTCTCCATGGTCCAAACCTTGTTGAGGTGCCTCTCCAGCTGGTCGTCCAAGCTCTTCAGATCAATCTGATCCGCCCTCACAAACCCATCACCGCCCTTCTCCATCTTTCTCTTTCTGCTATGCTATATTGCTAGCTATGCTACAGTGTGTTGCTGCTTGCTGCGGCTGTGGCTCGTCTTTCTTTGGTTTCTTTGGTTTCCACCACCAAATGTGTTGTAGTTTTGCTGTGGTTCAGTATTTCTTCGCCAATCATCGTCCATGTGGGGGCACATGGAACTGCCTGAGCATAACGTGTGCTTCTGACCCACTTTGGTCTCCTCCCTCCCTTCTATTTAATCAATTTCTTTTTTCTTTTCACATGTTTTTTTTAATGCGGGGTTGACCATATTTTTGTACTCTATCGTTTGCCTCCTTTGATTTTTCCAAATTTCAATGCTCTCCCTGGATGGTACGAGATACCCCTCTTGTTTTCTTTTGGCCTACTATTTTTTATTTTTTACTTTCACTTTGCACAATTGCACACCATGTAAAACAGAAAATGAAATGACGATGATTTGTTTTAAGATTAAGATTTTGTTTTGTTAAACATTATTTTTATTTTTTTATTTTTTAAAATAATGTATTAGGTTAGAAGATTACTAGGTTTATTTTGTTGTAAGAATAATGTTATATATTACATAATTATTTTATAAAGAACTGTCAATTCACCTTTAAATTAACTATTGTTAAAAGAAAAAGAAAAAAAAATTTAAATGGTAGATTTGCAATACCATGTCAGCATAGTAAAATAATGGTAAACTAGTAATGCGGTATATAACATTGAGAAATAATAAAAATCATTATTCATCCCTTTCACCCATTTCGATACTGTGGATGAGTGAATCTATCATTGAAATTGTGGAATATATGTGAGTCTCACAAATTTAATGATGGACTTAGTAAATTCATGTACAACTGTCAGTCTGTCATATAACTAAAAGCAGTAAAAATTAGTCCTTAAATAAATACTTGTAAAAATATAAAATAAAATACTAATCGTATGGCTAATTTTTATTATCATATTATCGCGTTGTAAATGAGTTTATCAAATAAAATTACTATTTTAATCCATATACATGATAAACATTATGATATTTAAATTTAAAAAGGTTAACGATCAATGACTTATTCAACATTAACTACGTGGATTGGATGACATGATGTTCATCCAATTGATATACTCTAGGAAGTTTTGATTCTTTTACTGTTTAAATATCATATGAAGTGAGAGCATTCATTTTAAGATAAACTTTAAATTATGGTTAATTATCTTCATCCACTTTTCTCCTTTTTCAATGTACTAAAAATAAAAAATAAAAAAATCACATAAATGGATATTCATCGAAAGTGCTGTGAGCCTGTGAGTAGTACTCTTCATAATAATCATGTAGTATGGGATAAAGACGTGGGTCCGGAGGAGTTGCTGATACATCTGAAAACATTGAAGGATGTGGGTGATATTTTTATTTCATAAAATTTTCTTTTCTCTTTTTAAAATAAAAATATCATATTAGTATCTATTTATTACACTAATTTTATACCGATGAAAGTAAAGTATTACTTAAAATATTAATAAACAACAAAAACGTAAAACACTTAAAATTACTACGTCACGAGAGAACATTTTTTTAAAAAAAAAAAAATCTCAAAAAAAATTAACAACCATACCCAATTTCAATATTTGATTATTTGTTATTGATTTAATAACGAAGGGTTGAGGGTGCACCCTTTTTCTAAGGCTGAATAGGAGTGATGGATTAATTCCACGGTCAATGCACTTTTATGTTAAACGAAAAAAACCAATCTCCTTTTTATAAATCTATCGATCAGCCTTTTGAAAAATCAGTCTTGTTTGATACCGTGGAAGTCAGAAAGCAAAAAGGGTCCCGGAACTGTTACTGTCCACGTTCAGTAGTCATCGTCTCAAACTCCCCAATCATTTCATTAGGGCGGCCTCTCACTTATATTCATAATTATAGATTTTTTTTTTTAAAAAAAAAAAAGTTTATTTTGTGCGTTTTAGTAAATATGTTTTCGACCTATAAGAAAAAAAAGGGGAAATACAAAAAAAAGAAACCCATGAACTAACGAACATTTTTTAAAAAAATCCATGACTAAGTGATAAATATTGACACTTCAAATAGCTAATATGTGATAAAAAAAAAAAAATTCTAAAATACCCTTAATTTCTAAAAAAAAATAAATAAACATAGCATTTTTTTTTTAAAAAAAATAAATACATATAAAGAAATTGAGGTAGCCGATCCACCTTAGATGATTGGTAGTGGCTCGTGAGCCACCCCCAAACTAGTTGAGGTGGCTCGTGGCCACCCCCAAACTAGTTGATGATGGCTCGCAGCCACCCCCATGGCTTGAGGGTGGCCGCGACCACCCTCCATGGCTTTGGGGGTGGTCGATCCATCCCTATGGATTGGCCACCCAATTTCTTTTTTTTTTTTTACAAAAACAAAAATGATTAAGTTTTTTTATTTTATTTTTTAAAGATATTAAGGGTATTTTAGGAAAAAGAAAATTGAAAATGAGCCTTTTATCGCATATTGACAATTTGAAGAGTCGACATCTACCACTTGTCAGTTTATGTGGCTTTTTTAAAATTGGCCATCAGTACAGGAGGCTTTTTTATATTTTCCCCTAAAAAAAATAGTGATTCTTTTTAATATTTGGTTAGGATGAATTTGGTGTAAAATTTCAACCCCCTTGTGGCATGAGTTATATTGATCATCTATGTGCGTGTCACTAAGTCTAAAAGGATTGAGTCTTGTATTAGAAAATTATTACAAGTGTAAATGGTTAATATAATATAGTTGAGCCCAAACCTTATGCTTCAACTTTTGAATTGAGTGATATCTTAACATGCTATATTTTGGTCTCACTAAAAGACTTCTCAAGATGTCAATCTCCATAACAAATTATCTACTAAAATTCAATTTATGCATTATTATGTTAAAATATGTGGGAATGTTATATTTTGCTGAAAGCACATACTAGTTGTGACGACCCGATTCAAAACTTACATTTTTATTTTTAACCAAGTCATCATAATCACTTGTACAGACCTAATAGATTCTCACAATATGAGTTTATCACATCAAAGATATATAATGTAGCGGAAACATCTAAACATATCAACATAATTTATAACACAGAGCTGACATAATCATTTATATTTTTTAATCTTTGACATTGTATTATCTATTATATACAAAAGAATGACTATACAAAAGTGTCACAAATGACACGAGCTAATATATATCATGAATGTATCAATATAATAACAATAATGTCCACAAAAAGGGTAGACTATCTCTATATTTTAACAAAATAACTGGCACCCCAAGACCTTAATCATAAAAGCCCAAGTATGCGATGACGGGATCCTCGCCATAGCCCCCTCATCACCTGCAGTAATAACGTAATCTATGCGATTGTAGAGTTGCCACAATAACATAAGCGAAAATATGAGTCCATAGGCTCGGTAAGTATAAAATCCACCAAGTTTTCCTAAGGAACCGAATTTTCACTTTCTATGAGAGTTTACAATAACATATACCCTTGCTTCAACATTTCTTTTAACAAAATACATTTTTGTAGCTAAAGAAATAAATATTGTAGTGATGAAAACACTTTGAAACTTATTACTTAGCTATGAAAGCATGTGCACGCTACAACTCATGGCACATGCTTGAAAACCTACACATAAAAACCCATTAAAAGAATCTCATAATTTAAGATCTCATCTTGATACTCATTAAAAGAAAGAACAGAGTAACGAGTGGCAAATGTGACTAAGATGATAAACGCATTGTATGCAAGATTGAGCCCATTAATAATAAAAAATATCAAATCATCATCGTCTATGGGCTTACCAACAGCAATGAGCTGATCAACACATGACTTTGTCAACTGTACATATTATAAATAGGCTTTCGATCCTTGGCGTATATTCTACAACTGTCTCTTCAAATGAGCAGCTCGTGATTGGAAACAAGATGCAAATCGAGCAGGAAGAGACAACCAAACTTGATGATATGTGTTGAGACCATAAATTGTAGCAAGAATACCTTTAGATAGAGTGGAATTGATCCAACTCAACATATATTGATCATTCTTGTTCTCGATTAAGGACCGCCGTGTCTTTTCCTTGAGAGTCACAGGTGAATCTTGGATGGCATGACTTTGAGCCATCAACAATGCCCATTAAGTCATAATTGTGAAGGATCATAAGAAATTATGACACCCACAGTAAATAATTGGACGAATTCAATTTGACAAAAACTAAATGAGAAATGTGTGAAAAGGTGAATGCATAAGCATTAGAATTGCTAGACTCTAGCATGAAGTTTTGGTGTGAATTAATAGACCCTGATACTATGAAAAATCTTGTAATTATATGTCGTCAATTTGTTCTTGAACTTGCGTGATTATACCATGTTATTCATTAAATTCGACTATACTTTTGCAATTCTAAGACTTTACATGTAACATTTCGGTTTCATATTAGGAAGATGAAAACTAACCCATATAGAGTAAGTAGTTTACAAAAGTAGTCATAAGTACTAAGTCCCACGTTGCCTAGTTACTAGATGAAATTGGACTTTTTAAAGAATTTTAATAAAGTTCTAAATTTACTAGTCTTTTTGAGTGATAGCGCATATGTAACTAGTGTTTTTCCATGATTTGTTACATTTGGTATCAAAGCTACCTACTAATGTGCCATGTGGTACTGTCAGCACCGCATGACATGGTCCTGACAAGGATGTCAAGGGTTTAAGGGGAAGTTTGTAACACTCCAATCCCATATTGGGAAAAGATAAGTAGCTCACATTAAGTCGATAGTTTATAAAGATATTCATTGATGCTAAATCTCACATTGCTTACTTACTATGTGAAACTGGGCTTTATAAGTAATTATATGAAAATTTCAAAATTGACTAGTCCTTTGGGAGTGATAGCGTTGATATAGCTAGCACTTTTCCCTCGATCGTTACATTACTGGACCTTTAACAGCCCCTCCCCCCCTTTTTTTTCCAATAAAAACCCTAGTTCTCACTTTTGAACATGCTCGTCCGAACGAGGTCCGATTAAGTTTTTTGACTGAGCTTATCAGATCTATTACCTAACATTTACTGTCCGAACAAGTTCAAACAGAACACTGAATGAGCTATTCAGTCAAAAGCTCGTCCAAACGAGGCTACTGAATGAGCCTCTCGGATCTTCTTCTTCTTCTATTTCCCTTATCATGACCTCATATGGACCTACTCTGAACGAGTGTACCGAACGTGTGCCTCAAACCTCATTTAAGCCTTATTTTCACATACTCATCCGAACAACACTATCAAGTGCAGAAATTGCTTGGACGACCAAGTGCAGAAATTACACTTTCACTTTGAAAATCATGTCTCCAACACCTCCAAAACCTTTCACAACAAACCACTCAAACTACAACACATGCATAAGATCAAAACCAACTTCAAACGTGAAGAATCATCATTTTAAGGGAAAACCTAGTTTTCCTCATATTTTTCAAAACACACTTCCAACAACTTCTTTAACGCTCCACAACCATCAACACAAATCACAACAACATCAAACTATCTTGTTTACATTCCTAAATAACAAAATCAAAGAGAAGGATAAAGGAAGTACATAACTTTGATGATTTCCTCCTCTTAAAGTCTCTTCCACCTTTTTCTTGTTCAAAATCCCTCAAGAAACACTTAGAGCACTCTCCCAATGCTCTCCACTCTCTCTTCTCTCGTTTGGCATCGAAGGAACCTTTCCAACTTAAACCGTTTAAATAGGAAAGTTTTCGCTTACTGTGTAGTCTCGTCTGGATGGGTTATTGGGGTCGTCTGGATGAAAATTGAGTTAGAAGTTTTAAATTTAATTCCCACCAATGTCTTGTTGCTTTAGTAGTCTTCAAACTTGTGGTGATCCTTTCTTGTTCGGGCGAATGATGCTCCTTATTCGGACAAGAATGAGTCTTTCACATTAAATTCATGTATTCTTCATCAAATATGTGCATGTGCAAGATCCTGGTTGTTGATCTAAACTCACTCAGACGCTAATCCTTTCTAGTCCGGGCGACTCTTTGATACCGTTTTGTCCAAATGGTATCCTTCAAACATTTTGATGAGATACTTAATTTCTGAATTTTAAATTCTTAAGGCTGAACTCCAGGTTTTCGATCCCCACACTAACCCGACACCCCCGGGCTAACCCGTGTTAGTCCATATCCCATTTAACGAGTGTCCTAAGTTAGAATTTATTATATTTCATGAGTTTTATGCTCTTCATAAATTATTACTTTCTCGGGTTTTACAGTGGGGCTGGGTCATTTGGGAACAACTCCCACCACCTTTTTTTTTTTTTCTAAAAAATAAACGGCAGATCAGGGGAAGGATTATTTTAATAAATGTAAAAAGCACATGGATTAAATTTTTCATTGTTTAAAAACCTATGGAACTTTTTAATAATTGAGTGCATACATTTAATAATTTAGATCTTAAGATATAAGTTAAATATTGGTTGGCACATCCCAGATTGTGACTTTCTCAAATATGAACTATAAGCAATCGAATGACCAAATAATTATGTTACCAACTTAGAAAAAAAAAATTATGTTATCAACTTATTGTTAGAAATGATGGGATTGTCTATGTTATTCTCAGACCACATGGCCGGCATCATAGCCAGAAGGAATCATGGAACATCGATTAATTAAATCATAGTACAAGTTTGCAGGGGATTATTAAGACTCATTAAGCGTATCTCAACAAAGACCATCAAAGTTGAAGGACCATTGTTACCCATAAAATCCGTCCAACAATTTTTTTGTGCTCAATCATATATCTCCACCAACTACATTTTTCTTTTTGCTAAAAAGAGAGATTTCCTTTAAATTGTATAGGGGGAGTATTCTCAAATACAACCTAAAAAAACTTGCTATGGTTTATTTATTTATTTTTAGCATTATAGGTGATCTCTTATAAACTGGCATGACAATTCACACGACAATTACTACTACATCAGTCACTGAATAATTAAATTTTTTTTTTTAGAAAAAAAACAAAAAAAAGCGTTGACCAGGGGAGGAGGGATCTCTTCCCTCTTTCCTTCTCCCCCTTGTCTTTCTCACGAGTAGGGGCTATGACTTCCTGCTGCCTCCCCAACCGCCGGAGTTGCTATGTTTTGGAGTTTTTGCTGCATTTTAATTTTTTGCTGTTTGTGTTATTTTTTTCTTGTTGTCTTGGCCCTTGAGTTGAGGACGGTTTTGTTTCCTGATCTTTAGGGTCGGGGATGAGTAGATCAGTGTAGGAGGCTATTTCTCACGACCGGATAAATAAAGTTGGTATGATTTTGAGCTACCCATGTTTTAGATTTAGTTTGCTCGGAGCATATATATGTTCTTTAACTGGTGTTTTACATGGGTGAGCGGAAGATGATGTCATAGATATGTTTTCTCTTTTTCTATGATTGTGTAAGTTCATAGCGTTGTGCTATGATTATATGCGCTTTATGCTACTGATGGTAGCTTAAAAGCTCATGATTTGTAAGAGTTTTTTGTTCATGACTTATTATTAATTAGGGCTGGCAAAACGGGTTGGTGAGTTGAGTTCGGGTCAACTCGCTTGACCCGTCAACCCATTTAACATAAACTTGAATACGACCCGTTTATTAAACAGGTCGGCACGACAAGATCCATTTAATAAACAGGTTTAACACGACACAACCTGTCAACCCGTTTAGTTGTCGGGTTGTGCCTTCCGGGTCGGGTTTACTCGACCTGACCCACAAATCAGCCACACTGCCACAGTCCCAACCACAGGGAAATTGACTAATTGAGAATCAGAGACGGCGAGACATCGTGAGGTGAGACAAAGAGGGAATGAGGGATGCTAGAGACGAGCAGCGAAGAGAGAGATCAAGACATGCCGGAGACGTGCGAGACGGAGAGAGAGAGATACCGCCGGGGATTATCAACGGAGAGGCCGTGAGAGAGGGAGATCGAGCGGCTGTGGCCCGTGTAAGAGAACTGAGCGGCCGTGAGAGAGATAGGGAGATCGGCTGGCCGGCGGTCGTGAGAAAGAGAGGGAGATCGAGAGAGATGGAGTCGTTGTCGGCTCAGTCTTGATTGGAGATGGAGATAAGGAGGGAGGTTGGGAGCTGAGCTCGGCGGCATGAGAGAAGAAGGAGAGAAACTGAGAGAGAATTGAGATTTTGAGAAGTGAGAAAGAGACAGGTCAGACCGACTCAGACATATGGGCCATTAACAGGTTGACCTGTTTTGACCCGAACTTGGTAATCCCAAACCTAAAATCGCTATTTTCGTGTCGGGTTCGCGGGTCGTATCAAAAATTGTCACCCCTATTATCAATGGATTATAGAAGATTCACACTAAATAAATAAATAAATTTAGAGTGGTGTTAAGAATACTACAATTTTGACTACACATTTATTTACAAACTGATGTAACAGTCCATAATTAGTACAATAAGTAAGCAAAATATTTGGCTTATCAATTTCTTAATTATTTTACCAATTATGAATTGTCATATCAGTTTGTAAAAGATGTTGTAGTACCTCAATCATTTTATTTAAATTTAATTATGGTTAACATGGTTGTCCACGAGTTTGTGAAATGTTGTAATAAATTCTCCATTTGTTATTATTATTATTTTTTTTTTTAAAAAAAAAACATTAACAAATAACTCAAACACAAAATATTTATAAAAACACAAAAATAGTTTTTACATTTATATTACAAGAGCTGATTTAATAGTTGATAGACACTATCACATTAAGTTAGTAAAATAATAACAGATAAAATATAATATATAACATTACTTAAAAATGGGTCAAAATCTATAAGTTTGAACTCCCAAAAAAAAAAAAAAAATCGGCGAGTAACAACCAATTATAACTAATTTGCTACTCAATATCGGAATGGTTTGGCCAATTGAAATTAAGGGCAACAGTAACTTAGAAATTTTTTTTTTTCTTTTTTTGGGTGGTTGACTTAGGTAGGCCATGCATGGGCGGCTCAAGTGCGACTCGAAAATTGACATGATCATGAAAGTGTGTATCATTTTTTTTTATTTTTTTCTATGCAACGGATAGTACTACGGGAAGTGACTGGATGAGTCTAATAGGTTTAGAGTAAAATACGTTATCAAGGAGAAAGAGTAAATTAGAAATTATAGTTTTTTTCTTATTTTTTTATTTTTGTCTTCTATGGCTGCTTTGAGCTACACCCACGTGGTCCAAGGAGAAAGATACGTTATCAAACTAAGTTTCATTTTTTGTATTCTCCCTCTAACAAGAAATTTACAACCGATCGAAAACAGGATATTTGGGAGTGGGGAGAAGAAGAGTAGGTTTTACAAAAGAAAGGAAAGAGGGGGGAGGGGGAACCTTCACCTACACTGTAAACTAACATGTGATTTTCAATCTATCTTATAAATTTTTTTAAAACTCGTAATATGGAGTTCTAATCTTTTAGCCCCTTTCTTTGACCTCCTATTGATACAATTTTCGTTTACTTAGATGACTAACATGTAAAATGTCTGTTATACCTCCATAGAATTTGTAAAAATAAAACTATACCCATAGACTAAAAAAATTCAAAATAAAAAAACTAATATAAAAACTCAAAAAAGTAATTTTTTTTTTTTAAAAAAAAAAGGACGACTCACGGCCACACTAAAGACCCACAGCCATGGTCACAAGATCTACGGCGTGGTGATGGGTCTTTTTGTCAAATTTTGTTTTTGTTTTTGTTTTTTTTTTTTTTTGGAAAAATTTCAAATAGACTCTCAAATTTTAGGCCTTTTTGACATGTCTCCTTAATCTTTAAAAACTCTCACTTTGATATCCTAAACTTCTAGCTTGTCTCACTTTATCCCTTCTGTCAGGATTCACTATTAAATCCTGTCAAAATTTTCAAAATACCAATTTATTTTTTTTAAAAAAAAAAATTAAATTAAAAGGAGTGGTATTTTGAAAATTTGTGCACCCCCCTCCATTAGGATTTGACGAAAACTCCTAACGGAAGAGTTTAAGTGATAGATATTAGAAGTTCAGATACCAAAATGAGAGTTTTTAAAGATTATAGGGCATGTCAAAAGGACTGAAAGTTCAAGAGGGCTATCTGAAGTTTCCTATTTTTTTTTTATTTTTTTTTCTGAATTTTGTAATTTATGAAGGGATATTTTTATCATTTTTGTTTCCTATGTAAGGATTTAAAATAAAATCCTAACTAATGAAGGTAAATGAAAGTAGTTGATAGTTTAGAATTACACATTGCAATTTTTTAAACTTTAGGAAGGAGATTGAAAATTGCGTGAAAATTTAGGGGATAAGTGAAGTTTTCAAAAAAAAAAAAAAAAAAATCATAGTTTTCACTCAAAATCTACAATATGTATTAGAATATTAATTAATTGATTAAATGTAGTATTTTCTAATTAACTTAGGCTTTTAGGATATATGATTCTAATTTATTTAAGATACATGATCTTCTTTTTCTTCAACAATGAACCCATGTGGTTGATGCATACAGATAATTTCTTCAAGCTTATAATGTAGAAATGTTGTTTTCACATTAAGTTGTTCAAGTCCCAAATCAAATAGAGCAACCATGGAAAGCAACACGCAAATAGAGCTATGTTTCACAACACGAGAGAAATCTTCATTACAGTCAACACCCTCTCTCTAACCATAGTCATTTGCCACCAAATGTGCTTTATACTTAGCATCTTCAACTCCTAGGATCCATTTCTTTTTCTTGAAGACTCATTTACAACCAACAGTCTTACTTTAACCGTGGGGGCTAATCTAGTACTTCGTAGATATGTTTGCTTCCTTACAGTCTTGTGGGTCAGGTGCACTGCGCTAGTATGGACCTGGGTCCTTTAGCCTCAAGGGGCCGTAAACATGATGATTGCATAATAAATAATGCTGCTCTTTATACGCATCTTATATTAACTGACGAAACGTATTTTAAGTGGCGTGTCCGTCTGTATAAAATGCGTGTGAAGTTACTCTTTCACACTACACAAGAGGTACAATAGGTCATTAGGTTGCTTCCACCTAATGACATTGAAGATTTGGTCCCTTGTAGGGTATCGTGGTAGACGAATCGGCATCTGATACGGGACAGGCCTATTGTAACAATGTCATTTTCTCTTTGTCTTTAGGTCATACTCTTTAAGTGCCCATTTGGTTCAGGCTCATCTAGACACAGATATATGATGCCTTTCCCTCTTCTTCAGGCAATTTGGACACTTGTTTCCATTCTTTTCTTGAAGCAGATAAGGATCAAATAAGCTTAACAAACTACGTCAATGGATTGAATTTCATTTGCTTACGCAAAAGATCAGTTTGGTATCCATCCTAGTCTTAAGATTCGTTGCCTGTAAATTAACCACCAAAAAGGGTTTTCTATTTGAGATTTATTTCCACAATTATGGAGATGAGTAAAAAATAATTTTTGTTTAGAACTTTGAATTTTAACATGGGTTCTATTTTATTTAATTATTTGATTGTTTGATGATAAATTACGTGCGTTGACCTCTACGGACTTGTTTATTACATCGAATATTAGTAACCTAGGGTCCTTTCCTCTGATTTATTTAGTTTAAATAGATTTATAGTTTTTTTTTTCTTGTATAGAATTGAATCTGATTATTCAAAGGCTTTTATTATTATATTTTTAATAATAAAATTCTTAATTAGATATCATGTTGGTCTAAGCGTTGAAAAATTAAGTTAAATTATATATTTATATTATTAAAAGGACCTTTTTGGATTTTTTTTTTTGGTGTATTTAACTCAAAGATGTGACGAAACCTGAACCCACAACCTTATAAATTTTATATTTATGGGAAATAAAATCTAAAGGTCATGGGCGACCCTCATTTGATTTCTACTTGATAATCTCAAAACTCCGTGGGTTGTAATGGACTGGATCTTAGTACAATAAGGCCTGAGCTCTCATGGCCCTTCTCAGAAATAGTGATCTGGGCTGTACGTTAGGATTCAAATTTCTAGTAGTTTGTTGTTAGCAATTCGGATAAATAATGTGAGAAAGTATTTATAGGGCTTATTTGTCTTAACAAGAGAGTGGGCTGTCCGAGACCTGTAGAAACCATAAAAACTCTATCATATTTGTTGTCCGAATTGTTAACAATTCAGACAGTGAATGTAAAAGAATATTTATAAAGCTTACTTGTCCTAACAAGTGAGCAAATTGTCTGAGACCTACTCGAATAAATGGACCTTAAACTCACATTTTATAGGTAATCGAACTCTTTGTAGGGTAAGGGAGTTTCCGGCCGATATTGTAACTAATTACCGTGTTTTTCCATTCCATAAACCCTTCTGCCGCCATCTCTTAGAGATGAGGTAGGTGCTGGGCTGATTGTATTTCACTTATCCTAGAGTTGGGCCGATTCACATATAAGTTGGTGAACGTTTTGTTTTGTTTTTTTTGGTTTTTTGATCTTTTATTCATTCTCGATATTTTACGAAGCAAAAATCCTTAAATCAATGAAATCGTTACCATGATTACTAGAGATTGAAGACAATTCATTTACTATAAGTATATTAGTATATGTATTTGGACACAACTTTAACCCCAACTCAACTTTGCGTGCGAGACGTTTTACAAAATTCATAAATGACGCAATTACAAGAGTTACGCCAATTGCAAGCCACGGAATGCAACTTTACTCCAAGAACTATCCATACTTTTTATTAGAGCCAAATGAAACGCGTTAAAAACTAAGACACTTGTTTAAGCGAAAGCTAACTATAACTTTGATACAAATTGTAAGGGAAAGAATCACCTAAGGAGTCTATCAAGAATATTTTAATATACATATCTGAATATCACTGTAGCCAAACAAATAAAGCTAATGGGATTGGGTCTTTTTTTTTTTTTGAATTCAATTGCCCAAACCTTTCACTAATGATGAAATTAAAGATTACTACGCTCAACAGTTACAAGGTCAAGAATACAGTGAAGAGCTTTGTTGGGAAAAATCACTGATTTTTCAAAACTCGTGAGATGCAAGAAAAAAAAAAAATCACAAGACATAGAAATTTAAGCGGTTCAGCCTCATAGGCTACGTCTATTATGTTGCGGCAAAGTTTCATTATTTTCAAGAAACAATACAAGGGAAGTGTCAAAACGTGTATACAAAACCCTACTATATAAGTGACTATTTAAAAACTTTAACTAGGTCAAAAATTCATGAATGGGCGGACTCAAGCCTCCGTTCCATGGACTAAGCCTCAAAAAAAATTTTATTTAAACAGTAACTCTTCTTTTATTGTATTGGGTCAGATACAAACCGGATCAAATACAAACCAAGTAATACATAGCCTAAAAAAGCTTTCTCTATATAAACTTATTCATTCATAAGAAAAAAGCGCTTGCTTAACGGTTTATTTAAATATAATAACTGCTCTCTTTATTTTTTTCTCCATATAAAATACAACACTCACAGCAATTGATATGGGGGGTGTGATGGTAGAAACTAGTTCTGGACCAATATCAGAATTCCAAAAGAAAAAGAAAGTTAACAAAAATGAATGTTGTTTAATTATCTTAAATCAATCAAGATTGAGACCGTATAATTTTAAAAAAGAGAACGCTGAATTCTAAGAACTTTTTAAAAAAGGACAGTGTCAAATTATATAGATAAACATCAATTATCACCTTTCAAAAAAGCATTGAAAAGATAATTCTTGCAACCATACTTGTCGTGTAAGAAAGAAAATGTGACCTAGAATGTCTTTTGGTAAGGGGTTTGTTAGAGTATTTTTTGGAGGTCTTTTTAAGGGTTTTTTTTAATTTTTTTTTTTAATTTTTTTAATTGAATTGGGGCTCACCTCTCAATAAAGGGTGGGCCCCAATTTGATTAAAAAAATTTTAAAAAATTTCAAAAGAACCCCTAAAAACCTCTAAAAAATGCACAAACCTTTTTATTTTTTAATAATGCCTTTATAACAATTTATTTTAACGAACCCTGATTAGGGATTTCTTTTTTGATTTTATGTAACTGTTTAAGATTCTGATCATGATGGCAAACTGTTGAAGATAATAGTCCCTTTCCCCCCTTCCCCCTCTCGAATAGAAGAAAAAAAAGAAATGAAAAAGAAAATAAGAAAAGAAGATAATAGGTTTATTCTAATGATACACATGACATTGTAAAGCACATTAGTCAGCAAGATAAGCATGGTAGACCTCGTATAGTATGTTGACAAGCACTCTCTCATGTGCTGTTCTTTTCTTCCAAATAGAAGCCAAATCTGCATATGCATAACCTTTCAACATTATATTTGGCCTTGTGCAAGTTAGAGAAAGACACAAGGAGGAGGACCGGCGTAGGTCATGGCCTTCTCCTATTTCGGAGATTTTATCTTTTTGGTAAAAAACACTTTTAGTTTGGCTCTGACCCTTAAAAAACAATTCAAAAGCATTCAATAATTTGTGTCGCGTCTCTCAAATTTAAAAATGTGTTAAACAAGTAACACCAACTGAAAATCGTTTGTCAAAATCAACTACCTTATCAAATATAAGTAGTTTAGAAAATAAAATCTCAACAACTGCTTGGGCATATTATTCTTAAGTTAACTAGAATCCAATAATGTCTTGGCATGGTGACCTTTTATGATTTTGTCTAATTATGTTTTCATGATTAATTAAGAATTAATGATAACAATATCCAAAAAAGCATTCACTAGGAAATGCACATACAAGAGGTCAAGAACTATCATATCACTAATAAGGCATGCCCTACATATATTGTGACTAAATAATGGACGAAAATGCTGATTATTGCTGAATACTGAGAATGATTAATATAGATAAGCTACATTCTAAATATACAACCAGAGCTAAATTCAAATACAAACTAATTGGATAAAAATTAACTACATATATTTGGATCACCCTTTTTTATTAGCTAATGATCCGTACATCTCCGATCCCCAGACAAAAACATTAAAATCTTGATCTTCAGGTTTTGGAGGAAAAATGATTTGCAGCAACACATGTATTCAGTATACCAAGTCCTGCAATCTTTGCAGTGCCCTGGAAGTCTCAACCCCAAGTCTTGATATTTTGACCTAGAAAAAATCATCAAATAAAAGTGAACTATTTCAGCGTGTCAATTACTTGATATCTATAAATAATGTATTGGGAAAAACATAAAAAAGTTCCATCAACTAATAGTCTTTTCTAAAGTTTTATGAAGTATCAAGTGGTAAATTTGACCCATCAAACCACCAATATATATGTGAAAAAAATGTAACTTTTTAGATTTTCTTCTTATAATACCCTTAGTTTCTTAAAAACTAGCCGGTTTGGGTGTGGCTTGCAGCCACCCCCAACCAGTTTGGGGTGGCCTTCACTAGCCACCCAAAGGTTTTTTTTTTTTCTTTAAGAACTAAGGGTATTATACGAGTAAAATTTGAAAAGTGACATTTTTGTCATATATTGGTAATTTAATGGGTCAAACTGTACCACTTGACATTTAATGAGACTTTAATAAAAATGGTTGTTAGTTGATCTTTTATTCTTTCTCAATATTAGAAAAACTTCATAAAGGCTCTCTGAATTTTCACGTGATTTGAAAAACCCCCCCAATCTTTAATTTTTTTCAGTTTTACTCCTCGAACTTTCAATTTCTATCAAAAAACCTCATTTCGTCTGTTTTCACCGTTAAATTTGTTTAAAATTCCTAAAATACCCTTGTATGTTAAACAAAAAAAATTATTAAAAAAAAAAATCTAAACCCTAAAATGAGGGGTATTTTGAAAATTTCAAAAAATTTTAACGGTGAAAACAGATGGAATGGAGTTTTCCGATAGAAATTAGAAGTTCGAGAGGTGAAATTGAGAAAAATTAAAGATTAGGAGGGTACTTCAAATCGCGTGGAAGTTCAGAGGGTATTTGTGAACTTTCTCCCTCCATATTTTGTGAAGCAAAATCCTTAATCAATGAAATCATTACTATGATTACTAGAGATTGAATAGCATTTCATCAAATGAATTGTGTTTAGACAATTGATGTTAGGGAGAGAATTACTTAGAAAAGTCACCAACAATATATTAGTATACGTATTGGACATATTAGGTTATGTGGAATCTGATTTTGTGCCCGATTTGGTTTGCACCTAATTTGGTACGACAAAAGAAGGGTTACGGTTTAAATGATTTTTTTTTTTTTCTAAAGGTTGGCCCAAAGATTTTTTGACCCGTATGTTTATGTATTTTCGACATAGTTGAGGGTATTTAAATAGCCATTTTATAGTAGGGTTTTTGATCTGCGCGTGCATCGCCTTTTTTTGTACTGTTTCCAGAAAATAGTGAAACTTTGCCACAACACAGTAGACGTAGCCCTTAAGGGTGAACTACTTAAATTTTTGTGTCTTATAATTATTGTTTTTTCTTTTTTCTGTCACTTTCGCTTTTCACGAGTTCTGGGAAATCGTTGATTTTCCCAACAAGACACAACTTTAATGCGAGTCTTTTTACAAAATTTAGTTGCGCATATAAGAATTGCGCCAATTGCGAGCCACGGAATGTAACTTTACTCAGAGAACCATCCACACTCTTTATCAAAGCCAAACCAAATGCATCAAAACTAAGACATTCGTTTAAGTGGAAGCTAATCATAGCTTTGATACTAATTGTTAGGGAGCAAATCACCTAAGGACTCAATCGAGAATACTTTAATACACATATTTGGATATCACTTTAGCCCATCAAATTAAGCTAATGGGATTGGGTCTTTTTTTTTTTTTTGAATTCAATTGCGCAAACCTTTCATTGATGATGAAATTAAAGATTACCGGACTCAATAATTACAAGATCAATAATACATTGATGATCTTTCTCCATATAAACTTGTTTATTCATAAAAGAAAACGCTTGCTTGACTTGAGTCTATTTAAGTATATTAACTATATATTCTTTTTATTTTTTCTCAATATAAAACATAACATTCACGCGTGAACTTACAACGATTAATATGGGGTGTGATGGTTGAAACTAGTTCTGGACGAATATCAGTACTTCAAAAGAAAAAGAAAGTTAATAAAAATGAATGTTGTTTAATTATCTTAAATAAATCAAGATTGAGACCGTATAATTTAAAAAAGAGAACGCTGAATTCTAAGAAATTTTTAAAAAAGAACAGTGTCAAAGTATATAGATAAACATCAATTATCACCTTTCAAAAAAGCATTAAAAAGATAATTCTTGCAATCATACTTGTCGTGTAAGCAAGAAAATGTGACCTTTAGAATGTCTTTTGGTAATTCCCTTAAATGATTTTTTTTTTTTAACGAAATCTGACTGGGGACTTCTTTTTTGATTCTATGTAACCTTTTAAGATTCTGATAATGATAGCAAACTGTTGAAGATAATAGTCGATCCCTTTCCTGCCTTCCCCTGGCCTCTTGAATAGAAGAAAAAAAGAAAAGAAAAGAAGATAATAGGTTTATTCTAATTATATGCTTGATATTGGAAATCACATTAGTCAGCAAAATAAGCATGCTAGATAATTATTGTAATAAAAATTAAATACCTATATATATATTGTAGCTAAATGTATTCTTTTTGTCTTATTTCTCTTTAAGATCGAACAAAATTATAATTTAATTTAGAGAAAAATTGAGAAAAAATATATAAAATTCTCCAAGAGTCCACATATTGTTATAATTGGTGGAGAATAATCCTTCGTTATACTAGAGACAAAACCAAAATTCAGTATTTTTATATTGTTGTACATATATAGGTTAATTTTCAATCAAAATTCAAACAGGAAAAAAAGGTTTTTTTTTTTTTTTTTTTTTGGGGGGGGGGGGGGGGGGATGTTCTTATAAATTATCATGTCATCCTTTCGTTGGCAGCAGCATGCACTTGCACCAAATAAGTATGTAAATGAAAGAAGTATTAATGGAGAAAGAGGAACAAAATAAAACACTTTGCCTTGTTTGGTAAAGGTTATGATTCTATTATTCATGGGTTTTGATTAAATAAAAAAAAAATATTTTTACTTTTTATATTATATCAAATATTTTTAAACAACTTTTTATATTTTTTATATCACATCAAACACTTTTTATTATTATTCAAATAAAATACTCATTAAAAAATAAAAAAAATTTACTTTCTTATACAAAAAATTTACAATATTCTTTCTACTTTATATTATATCAAAAGTCAATAATTCCTTAACCAAAATCCAACCTTTTATCAAACACCCTTTCTGGTGGTTCGGCTATAGAGAAAACAATCAACCAACTATGATAATAAATATACATTAATAAAAAAAATATCAAACCTAATACGAAATTAAGCCTATATATATTCTAAAACCTTTCTCCAAGCCGAAAACAAACATTAATTATTTCACTATTATAGCTAGGTAATTGAACTCCTAACGTCAAATTTGTCCTTCCGATCCCCAACATAAGGTAGTATGCAAGTGCTGTAGTGGACATGACATGAAAGAAGATCTCGTATGTTCACAAGCACTCTTTCATGTGCTTTTCTTTTCTTCCAAATAGAAGCCAAATCTGCATACATATGCATAACCTTCCAACATTATATTTGGCCTTGTGCAGGTCGGGGATAGACACGGGACGGGGACTGGCGTAGGCCATGCCTTTTTTTATTTTGGAGAATTTATCTTTTTGATAAAAACATTTTTAGTTTGGCTTTGACCCTTAAAAAGCAGTCCAAAAGCATTTAATAATTTGTATTGAGCCTCTAAAGTTCAAACACGTGTCAAACAAGTAACATCAACTAAAAATTGCTGTCAAAATCAACTAACTTATCAAATATAAGATAGTGTAGAAAATAAAATTTCAACAACCGCTTGGGCATACTATTCTTAAGTTAACTAGAATCCAATAATGTCTTGGTGACCTTTTATGATTTTGTCTAATTATTTTTCATGATTAATTAAGAATTAATGATAACAATATCCAATAAAGCATTCGATCGATATATATGTGCCTTAAATTCATTAGGAAATTAATGCTCATACAAGAGGTCAAGAACTCTCATATCTAGTATGGCATGCACTACATATATATATATATTGTGACTAAATAATGGACGAAAATGCTGATTATTGCTGAAAACTGAGAATGATTATAGATAAGCTACATTCTAAATATACAACCAGAGCTAATTAATTCAAATACAAACCAATTGGAAGTACGAAAAATTTACTACATATCTTTGGATCACCCCTTTTTTATTAGCTAATGATCCGTACATCTCCGATCCTCAGACAAAAGCATTAAAATCTTGATCTTCAGGTTTTGGAGGAAAAATGATTTGCCGCAAAACACATGGATTCAGTATACTAAGTCCTGCAATCTTTGCCGTGCCCTGGAAGTCTCAACCCCAATTCTTGATATTTTGACCTAGAAAAAATCATCAAATAAAAGCGAAACTTTTTCAGCGTGTCAATTACTTGATATCTATAAATTATGTATCTAGGAAAATATAAAAAAAACCCTATCAATTAACAACTATTTTTAAAGTTTTATAAAGTGTCAAATAATACAATTTAACCCATCAACTAATATATATGTGACAAAAAGGTCACTTTTTATATTTTCTTCTTATAAGATCCTTAGTTTCTTAAAACTCAGTTAGTTTGGGTGTGGCTCGTGGCCACTCCAACCAGTTCCCAAGGTTTTTTTAAAAAAAAAACAAAAAAAATCTTTAAAACACTAAGGGTATTATATGAATAAAATTTGAAAAGTGATATTTTTATCACATATTAATAATTTGATAGATCAAACTGTAACACTTAACATATTGGTTTGTTAGTTGGGGGGGACTTTTTTATATTTTCCCCTATGTACGCGAAATATTATGGGACGATAATTAAGAATTATAGACTAGTGGAAAACCTGAGCATGAATTGTATGGAAAACCTTATCACCCACAGTAGAAACGCTAGCACTGACAACTTCAGCTCCTTCTTCTTGAAGAATACTTAAAACTTGAGACAACATGAAATTTTTGTTCAACCCAGTTATCAAAATCACTTCGATACTGGAACCAAACTCTTTTAAATCAATAAAAGGCAACCCTGAATCAATCTTCATCTCGTCAATCGTGTTAGTACTGCTACTACCTATACTCAGTGCTTGTTCTTTCCTCCCCTTCATTTTCTCTACTCTTTCCCTCAGCTGTTTTATATAGGAGGTGGCGTAATCAAGCTGATCTAGCTGTGAAAGCATGTCCTGAAAAAAAATTCCTTGATATATTGTAAGTCTGAATAATAACTGAAAGTACCCAAAACAAAGCTATTGATCTTGTGATGTCTCTGTTAGGAAATCATAAATTTGAAAGGTTAGAAAATCGTAGTGGACTTGTATAATTGGCTAGTACTGGTAATAAATTCCTTGATATTTTATGGTGGCTGAAGAAGCTGAAGGATAGATTTTTTTTTTTTTTTTTTCTTCTATTTTGAAGCATATATATTTTACAATAAGACAGAAGTTTCGCTGTAAAGCTGTACGCCATATGGGGTAGCTAGGATTTTACCTTACGCGGTTAATAAAATTCTTCGTTTTAAAATTATTTATAAAACTCCTGGAGTCAAGTCGTCTAAAAAGATTTGAAGAAAGAAGAACTGAAAAGGACCACATATGTGTTGAACCAATTTTCTGAAGACTAAGAATTGCAAGAAGTCTTAATTATCTATCCACACGTACAATACTAATTAAAGCTAATAACACACTAGACAAATGTTGAAAAAGGTTAAGAAAAGTTGTTTAGTTGCTTTATATGTTTAAAGTAAATATGCTTTTTTAAGAAAATTGAAGATAGAAAGAAATAGAAGGATCATATTATTATTACAATTTGTCATATCATATTATTACACTCTTAACTATGCATATGCCAAATTAGGGTAAAAAAAAAAAACTATGCATATGCCACCGCGTTATTAGAAGTGGCTAGCCACATATGAAGCTGTCGTTAATAATTTGAAAGTGTAATTTCAAAATAAAAATGATAATAGTAATTTGAAAATATGGGAACATAGGCCTTCGACAAGTGTAAAATTTTATAGTCAAAATTTAAAGTTTTTACATTTAAAAATATTTATAAATATTTTAAAAGTTATGCCAACAATAATTTCATATATTAAATGTTAAAACTTTAAATTTGATTACTAGTACCAATCAATCCCCAGTACAGATTGGGTGAACCCCAAGACACTGAAAAAGTACAATAATTGCACCAACCTATTGGGAAAATTCTCTGCATCAAAGTTCAATAATTAACACAAGGCTAGAAGATTCTACAATATCACTCAAGAACTGTTCAGGCAAATGGGGTTGAGATCTCTCTCCCTCTAATTATCAATATATTATCAACATTTACAAACTTAATTATATCTTGCAAATTTAGGTTACGTTAACTGGAAAACCCCCCGAAAAAAAAAAATTTAAAAAAAAAAAAAAGATTGCATGAAAGTTAAGTACCTTGGAGGAGTTGATGTAGTGGGGAGGAATAAGAGAAGCTAGCTTGAAGCAAAGGCCCTTCATCTGAATTCTTCGGTTTCTCTCCACCATCTTTCTGTCAAGCTTCGTTGCCTCAGTACTGCTGCTACTCTTCTTCATCTTCACTCTCAATTTCCCTTCCCTCACCTCCCTCACTGCAACAGAAAACATATACAAAGCCGAGAGCGAGAGAGAGAGAGAGAGAGAGAGTGGGGAGGGGGGGGAGGTCAGCGAGAGGATTCAAAGAGAACGCGTTCATATATATATAGACATGAGAAGGTGGCAGAAGGGCTTGATGGTCATATCACATCAAGGACGATAGAAAAACAAAAGATTTGAATCTTTGGAAAAGAGTGGAACAAAAGCGAGTGTGGGAAAGTCCGTGGAAGGATCCCGTCGTCAAAGCCCCCACCTAGAGAGTCAAGCCTAACAAATTGAATTAGGGACTGATCATTTTCCGGCGTGGCATCTTGGGATTGGCTTTTTCATTTTTAGTCCCCTTTTCCTACGTTAATTCAAGTTTGATTTGTTGTTGTCGAGTGACTTGGCCCGCAGCCACGCTTGCACCGACCGTATATGTACACATTTGATTTTATGAAAACTCTTAACATAATTACAAAGGTCCCATGCTATAAATGGATAACATACATCATACATGGGGGTGGACCGCACTTCATTCACGTATTTCAATTTTGACCAAAAAAGTAATGATATCTATGCATGAAAAATAATACGAAACTTTGAATTTTCCCCTAATTCTTTTAGATGAATACAAAATAAAGTTTCTTGCTGTTTGAATTCTTGGTGAGTCCATGAGAATTTTTTTTTTTTTTTCTTTCTTTCTTTCTTTGGTTGAATAGAAACTTTCATACCACAAAGAGTTTATACATTTTTTTAAAAAAAAAAAAAAAAAATTGTTTTAACTGTTTTTTTATTGTTTTTTAGGGGTATGTTGGGGATATTTGTCCCTAAAAATCCACATGCTATTCACGTTGGTCGATTTCCATAAGAGAGTATAGACTTGGGCTAACAGGTGAATTACATTGATAATTTCAAAATTTTAATTGATGGATATTGTTAATTTTTAAATATTGGAGACAAACAAGAAAAAAGTTGTGAAACTTGAGAGGTAAAACATTTTTTTTTTCTTCATAATTTTGACATTAAAAGAGACTAAATATGGTAAAGATTGCACTTTATAAATATAAATTAATGCAACCGAATCTTCAAGAGGTTTAATTTCAAACTAAGATTAAACTTTAAGATCAAAACATTGATTTATTAGAATTTTGCATGTAATTGATGAGTAATGATAAAAGGAAGATTTATATTTTTTTGTATCCCCTTCAAATTAATGTAATTTTTAAAATTATTACTAAATCAAAATACAATAATAATGTTCAATTATGAGATAACACATGAAAGACATGTATTAGACTAGATCTCCCAAGAAAATTGGACAATTCATTTTTGCTCTCTCTCTAAATTTTCAACGTACGGCATGATTTGCCCGCTTCCCCAATCCAGAAATTTGCCGTATGGGATTGGGGCCCGATCGAGGGACGCCGTATTGAAAAGAAACATTGAACAACGAAAAACAAGGACAGCATCTCAGAAAAAACAAACAAGGACAACATGCATGGAGAGCACAGCCACCGCTATATGGTTGCTTGTCGTTTTTATATGGCAACTCTTGCTTGTGCATTTAAAAAACGAGTAAAGTTAGATGACAATACCTTCTTGGCAAATAAAATCTTTTGTGCCTTCTGATGAAATATTGACGCATTAACTTAGAAAAAAAATAAATAAATAAATGCTATTAAAATACTAGATCTCTCCCCCCCCCCCCCCTCAATACCTCATCAACTAAAAAAAAACCCTCCGGCTACCTCTCCCTCATCAGACTCTCTCACCTCATCCAAAAGAAGCAACAAATTTTCCATCATAGGCTGAGAGGCTATATGTCTCAATCATAAATATCCGCACTCTATATGGTTTTTTTGTTGGCAGTGATAAAGTAGCGGTGGGGTTTTTTAGAGGTGACAGTGACAAATGGCAGTGGCAATGACAGTAGGTTTTTCTTAGATTTCATGGTATCTGGTTCGGCCTAAGCGATAGAGGTAGGGTTCGGCCAAGTTGGTGGCCGTGGAGTTCGACCTGAGCGGCGGCTGCACTTTTCTGGGCAATGGCGATGGTTTTTTTTGGGCGATGGCGATGGGGCTTTTTCTAGGTGGTGGTGGCGGCATCCAACTTGGGTGGCTCCTCCACAATGGTGACTGTTTGTCTCTCAAAAGAGCTGAGAGAGTATGATAAATGAGTGAGAGAGAAGTACTAGATGGATTTTTTCGTTAATGAGTGGTTGAAGAGGGGAGATTCAATGTTTTGGTAGTATTTGGTTTTTTATTCAGAGTGATGTGTGTCGTCATTCTATTAGCGCTGACATGGTGTACTAACGAAATCCATCATGTATTTTTACAAAATTTAATTGCAATGACTAAATTATTTTTTT